>JAFEME010000253.1:0-41678 GCA_018831755.1 Niveomyces coronatus | reverse complement strand
AGTAGGAGAAAGCACTTAAGGAGTATCTAAAGGAGAACCTACGAAAGGGATATATTAGACTATCTAAATCACTAGTAGGATACCTAATCCTATAGGTTTAAAAGAAAAATAGAGAATTACGACTATACGTCGACTATTAATAACTAAACGAGATTATAATTAAAAATCGATACCTATTACTACTAATAGTAGATATTAGGGACAAACTAGGAAAAGCTAGTTGGTTCACTACCCTTGACCTTAAAAGGGCTTATAACCTTATTTACATTATAAAAGGTCATAAGTAGAAAACCGCTGTCTAAACTATAAAAGGACATTATAAATATTTAGTAATGCCCTTTAGACTTATAAATGCACTAGCCACGTTTTAAACTATAATTAATAATATCTTATAAAGACAACTAGATAAATTCGTTATTATCTACCTTAATGATATCCTTATCTACTCTAACACACTTAAGGAACATAAGAAACACGTACATAAGGTACTATAAGTACTATAGGACAATAAGCTATTAGTCGAATTAAAGAAGTATAGATTCTATTAGCAGAAAGTTAAATTTTTAGGATTTAAGATCTAACCTAGAAAAATAAGCATAAGCTAATCGAAGATATAGGTAATTAAAGAATAGCCAACACTAAAGACACTTAAAGAAGTTAGAGGATTTTTAGGATTTACGAACTTTTACTAGCGCTTTATACGCGACTATAGTAAAATTATAATACTACTTATAAACCTTATAAAGAAAGATCGAGATTTCTCCTAGACTAATATAGAAGAATAAGCATTCTAGGAACTTAAGAGCAAAATTTTAGAAGAACTAGTCCTACTTATAGTAGACCTAGATAAACCATTTAAAGTTAAAATAAATGCCTTAGACTTTACTCTAGGCGGACAACTAGGATAATAAGATAAAGAAGGACGACTTTATCTAGTCGCCTTCCTCTTAAAGAAACTTTATAGACTAGAATTAAATTATAGTATTTATAATAAAGAACTTATAGCAATTATTAAAGCATTTAAGGAATAGAAACACTACCTTAAAGGAGCAAACTATAAGGTTAAGGTGTTTATAGACTATAAGAACCTAACCTTATTTATAAATATAAAGGATTTAAATAAACGTTAAATTAGATAGTATAAAACCCTTATAGACTATGATTTTAAAATTATATATAGAAAAGGATCTAAAAATAGAAGAGTAGACGCGCTTAGCTAAAGAGAGGATTTAAAATTAGAACAACTAGTAGATAACGCACTACTATTACGCACTAATAAGGACAGGAACCTTATATTAGGCACCTAAGAAATCAATATAACCTAGCAAGCTACGCTAGATAATATATAGATATAATAAATCGCATTAAGCGTTAAGAACGACGAATACCTAAACAATTAGGAAACGAACCTATATATTATAAAGAAAGGCGAGGCCTTCTTATATAACGAACGACAGTATGTTCCTAGTACACTTTAGAAACGACTCGTTAAAGAAATGTATAAACACCTATTATATAGACACTAGGGTGTAGGGAAGACAATCAATAGACTATAAAGATCGTATGACTTCCTAGGAAGTAGGAAAATTATACAAATAACAATTAAGGAATGCGATATATATAATAAAGTAAAATCAGGACAACACGCGCTATATAGTAAATTATAACTAATACTACTACCTAAAAGAGTATAGTAAATAATAACTATAGACTTTATCGTTAAACTACTAAAGTCTAAAGAACTAATAATAGGAGTTAGCTACGATAGTATCCTAGTTATTATCGATAAACTTATAAAATATACCTACTATATTCCTTATATAGAATCTAGTAATACTAAAGACCTAGTATATATAGTTTTTAAGATAATTATCGCTTAATATAGTTTACTAATAAAACTAATATTAGATCGCGATAAGTTATTTACGTCGAACTTCTAGAAAAGCCTTATAGAAATTATAAAAATTAAGTAGAATCTATCTATAGCATTTTATCTATAAATAGATAGACAAATAGAAATCTTAAACTAGATACTTAAATAATACCTATAAAGCTATATTAACTATTAGTAGAACGATTAGGTAGAATAGCTACCTCTAGTATAATAGGCTTATAATAGCTTAGAAAATAAAAACATAAAAATATTACTATTTAGGGCAAACTATAGATTTAACCTTATAATTGAAACACACACGGCATAAAATGTGCACGCACTAGTAGCTATAGCGTATATAGCAACTATTATAAACACATAAAAATAATTATAGAAAGAATAGATTTTCCTATAGAACCGAATAAAGCATTACGCAGATAAAAAGAGATTATTAGCGCTAATCCTAGAGGAGGGGCATAAAGTATACCTTATCCGTAAAAACATAAAGACAAAACGACCTAGCGATAAACTCGACTAGAAGAAAATAGGACTATTTATTATTAAATAAAAACTATTAAACACTAACTATAAACTATTATTACTAGAAGGGATAAGAATATATCCTATATTCTATATTTTATTACTAGAGAAAGCACTAGATAGCGCTATAATCGCTATAAAAATCATAGTAGAAAATATAAATAAGTATAAAGTAGAAAGAATCCTTAAGGCACGAGGAAACATTAAAAATCGTTATTATCTTATTAAATAGAAAGGATACCTAAATTTAGAAAACACATAGGAACTAATATATAACCTTAAGAACTGCTTATAGTTACTTAACTGTTTCTACTAAAGAACGCCTCTTATTCTAATAAACTAATTTCGTATAAAGAACTAACGCTAAATTCCGCATCTAGAGAATGCATTAACGTAGGATCTAGCTCCTTAGAAGATATAGGAGGGGGATTAGAAGTCTAACGACGCTGCTCTAATTCCTCCTACTTAACACGCTCTAACTCTTCTATATTATTAATACCCTACGCGACCGTGCGTATTATTTTCTTAAACTATAATTTCTTTTATTTTTAAAGGCGACGCACCTTTACGCTCGCCCTCTCTAGTTCCTCTTCTATGTCTTCTAGTTTAGATTTAGCCTTACGATACTAATTACTAATACGATAGAGCTACTATAGAGTAAGAGGATTTTTATCGTAGTAAGATCGATTAAGGCGAACACACTTATAACAACGAGAGGAGTCTACTTTAGACGCCTTATAGTCTAAGATACCCTGTTCCTCGCAAAAGAAACATAGGGGTGTGTTAATAAGCTTTCCGACTATTAATTTAAGAAGGGCGTTTTACTCGTCTGTTTTATAGGAAACTTTTTAGGAACGAATAGAAGGCCTTATAATATAATTAGCCGACATAATAGCATATAATAATATAAGAGAGAAATTACATAGACATATAGGCGGCCTAATCTAAGGGCCTTAGGGATAAGACCTATAGAGGAGGAGTATTATATTATAAACGACACTACGTAGGGCTAGTCTATAGTAGGCGCACTATAAAGCTATAGTCCTAGTATAGCACTAGGAAGGAAGTTATATAATAGATCATTAGATTATTAAGATAATCTAGCGATAAAGGATTATTATAGAATGTAAATAATCTAAATAATCTAAGGGACAGTAGAGAACTAGATAAGTATATAAGGGATAGAGATTCTAGTAGCTAGGTAGTCTAGATCTCTACTAATTAATCTAAGTAATAGTTTTACTATTAGGAATAACTTCCTAACGGTACTTACTGTGTGCTATGATAAACCGACTTATCTAGTATTAAGCCTGCTTATATTTGCCTAACTCACTTCCTAAGAAACAGACCCTTCTATGACTTAGAATAAGCCACTGTTATATTTTTCTACTAGTTAGAAGAGAGAGCTTAATATATATATAACTTCTATAGAAAAAGAAATAGTTAAAGATAGGCTAAAAGATAAAAGAATATATATAAAGTAGACTTCTAACTTTTTATAAAGATAGGTCTTTTACTACTAGTTAGAAGAGAGAGCTTAATATACACGTGCCACGCCCCCACAGCTTACCGCTATAGGTGCTATAGACTAATGCGGCCACGTTAGCTAGTCGGCCACTTTATCCTAGCCTCCTGCTTTCTACACTTAATTGCGCACGTAATTATAGACTAAATAGACGTAAATAAAGAGGAATTAGTCGCATACTATAAGAGAATAATCGACGAGAAGCCTAATATAAAAATCATAGTATTAGCGCGGTAGGTTAGTCTAACGCGTGCTAAGCTATGACGCTAGCTTAATAGAATTAGACTACATAGCGGGAAACACGCCTATAATACACGACTTCTAGAGGCTAAGGAGGCTAGAATTTTACGTATAATCGTCTATCTTAATAACCTTAATCTCTTAGTTAATAAGGAATTTATTACTAACGCGGCTAATAGAGTTATTAGCCTATAAGTAGCTAGTGGTCCTAACGCGCTAGCGCTATATGTATTAAAGCGATAGGTTAACTAATTTATTACTCGCTATAACCTTTAAGTAAGGAAGTAAAAAACATAAGATTAAAGACACTAGCTAGCTAAGGCAATTCCTATAGTATAGAAGTATTTTTAGAGGCTCTAGAATGCTATCTCTAAGCACTCTATTATGCCTAATTCTCTATAGAATATAGACGAAACCGGCTTCTAAATTAGCACTATAAGAGGGTAGAAAGTTATAATATTATAGCGTAATAGAGCCTTATTATTAGGCGTGCTAACGAATAAGGAATATACTATAGCTATTAAGGCGATATTAGCTACTAGCGACCACCTTCTAGGCTTTATTATTCTTAGTAGGAAGGTCTACTAAAGCTAATAGTATTCTACGCTAGAATTAATAAGAAATACTATTATTAGCGTATTAGAATCTAGGTATTTAAATGATTATTTAAGCCTTAACTAGCTAAAGCATTTTAAGAGACATAGCCGGCAGAAGGCCTTAGGCACTTATAGGATGTTAATCCTTAATAGGCATGCCTTATATTATATATATAAATTCACTATATATGCTAAAGAGAATAACATTATTTTATTTAGGCTTCTACCTAATCTAACGCATCTTCTTTAGCCTCTAGATGTTATTATCTTTTCTACTATAAAATACTAGCATTCTAAGGCTATAGAAAAGCTAGTTTAGAACGGCGTTAAGGCGGTCTAAAAGCTTAAATTCTTAACTATTATTAAAGAAATACGCTAGAAAACGCTTAGGCATAGGGCAATTAAATCTGCATTTAAGAAAATAGACATTTTACCTTATAACCCTAAAATAATCATTTCTTAGATTAAGATATTACATCCTAAGGAAGCCTCGCCGGCGCTAGCACTATAAAGCTCGCCGCCGCTACTAGACTAGCTATTTTCTTTGCTATTCGCGACACTATAGAATTATAGGCAATTTAACGTAGCGTGGCGGTACGTTAAAGAATCTACTTAAAAGCTATTCTAGGAGTTACGCTAAGGCGCCTTATATGACGAATTTACTTATAGAATCTTACGGCTTAAGCACGGTAATAGAGCTATAGCCGTAGAGCTTAGAGAGGTCTCTAGCCGCCTTAGGACCCTCGAGAATACCTAAAAACAGGCCCGCGATAGGCGCAGCTAACGGAATTTCTATCTAAGGAATGGCGGCGTACTATAGGTCTCTAAGGCTCGTGAAATGACGTTATTATAAGAAGAAATAGACCGCTAGAGGCTCTAGCGGCGTATTAAGCGTAAGCGCCATCGGCTTAAGAAGGAGGCATAATAGGAAGAAAAAAATTAAATTAAACTAGAAAATAACTAGAATAGTCATTTACGCACTAAATGATATAGTTTTTTTAATAATAGCATTTTTCCTTTATTTTTAATAGAATTTATTAGTAAGGTCGTTACGATAAAGTGGCTAACTAGCTAACGTGGCCGCATTAGCCTATAGCACCTATAGCGGTAAGCTGTGGGGGCGTGGCACGTGTATATATAACTTCTATAGAAAAAAAAATAGTTAAAGATAGGCTAAAAGATAAAAGAATATTTTTATAATATCTTTATAAGATAAATTAAGGTTAGAATATTATTAAAAGTAAGTATAGAATAATATAGATTAAATATAGGTCTTATATAACCCTAGTTATATATTATAAGATTATATAAGAGAAGGAATTATTAAAATTAGTTAAAAACTTATAATAAAAAAGGTAAAAAGGATACCTAGATATTATAATAAGTCTAGGCTTATAACCTATTAAGGTATATAACTTTAATAGTTAATAGTAGTACTAAAGGTATATAGAGAAGTATAGTCGTATAGGTATATAAGAATATACCTATTATAAAGGGAGGAAGGTAAAAAGTAAAGTAGTTAAGGCTAATAGGATTAAAGGAATTAAGAGAATTAAATAAGTAAGAAATATAAATAAAAAGAGGAAAAATACTTAATAATTATTACTATAGTAAGGGGAAATAGCTATTTTTTATATATTTAAGTAGCTAATCTATTTTTCTTTACTTTTTATATTATATAGCCTATTATATATAAGCTAGGTAGGCTACTAAGGAGGCTGCTAAAGAGGCTAGGGAGGCCTATATAGCTTCCCTATATATACTATCTTAATACTCTATAATAACTTAGGAACCGCTGGTCTAAATTAGATACTTTATATACTATTAGATAGCTTAGAGTTAGAGCATTATAATAGTATTAAAATTAGGTTATATACTTAAGAATTAAGTTGTTAAGCCTTAGTTAAAGACTAAGACTATTTATATTATAATATAGTTGCTTCCTTTATAATTACTTAGATTATTAGTCCTATAATGCTTATATTAGTCCTAAATTTATCTATTTCTATATTAAAAAAATAGCCTTTTAAAAGAATATATATATTATAGATTAATTATTAAAAAACTTATAAAAAATAAAGTTTTATAATAAAATTAACTAATGTTATTTTTAGTTTAAAAAAGGTACTCTTACTATATAATTATATAGGTTATATACCTTATAGATACTAGGTCGATATAAAATAATTAACTAAGCTATTTTAAAAGTTTTAGTCCTACGGCCTAAAGTTCTACATTGCGTCGGCGAATTAGTCCGCTTGCGATTTTTTGTGGCCGGGTATTGTGGCCTAAACCTTTCGAACATTATTCTCGACATTGCTCCTGTGATTACACTATATGCAGTGCTTTAGCCATGGTAGCCCAGCTCGGCATTTATTTGCTGGGTGTAGCATTGTCTACAGCCTTTCGGGTTTCCGCCTCGCCGTCTGTTAAAGTGCGCATGCAGGCATCTTTTCCTGCGGGACCATATATGCTTGAGCTGCTGTTCGTAACTTTTTTGGCTCTCCCGTGGATATTCCTTGCTAAGAAGCTCATTAGCGAGACCGCCGCCTCTGAGAATTCATCTTCTTACTTCCCGCTTCTAGACCGAATCGCCAGCGGGACGTTCTCGAAGCCGGCCAATGATGCGGAACTCTATGAGGAGTTTGTGAAGGTGGTTAGAGAAGATGGCCATATCAATAGCCCTGAAGCATTGTCAACCTTCAATCTTGGCCTCTCTCTAAGGTCAACTGCCCCAAGAATTGAGGCGCACTATCAGTACTACGAGACAGCTGTCGTGGCCCGAGTGATAGACTATACATGCGACAGTTGGATTCTATTTGATGGGAGTCAATACTGTACACCACAACTTGAAAAGGCTACGAAAACTGGGATTCTCAACAAGTATGATCTACTTGATATCGTCAATGTTGGTACTTGCTAAAAAGCTTCTCACAGTGACATAGGCTCTTTGCAATTTGACCGGTTTCTTGGTCGCGGAAAATATGCAGTTCTGTATGCCGACCCTACTTCCGATGATTTTGCGGAGTTTCACAAGTTTTTATCTGATGCCGCCAATGACGGTCAACTTCAATATGGCGTAAGATACCGGCGCCGGTACAAACAGGCTGTCGCAGCGCTTCCAATCGGTGGATATGGGGTGGAGCTCGCATTGAAAAGGAGAGATTACATCGTCATTGACGACAGAGAGGCTGCAGAGAGAACCGGCAGCCCGAAATCCGCAAATACAGAAGTATTGTTTGATCAGCAAGACATGGCTGATATACGTCCTCTGTCCACGTCGGAATTAGCATCGCTAGGAAAGAAAACATCATCGTTCATCCAGAACAGTGCAAATCCTTTCGAAGCCTTCGTCAGACTTATGCAAGATTTTCCCAAATTCTCTGTATCGATCGCCGCACACAACGTGTCGAAGCAATTCATTGATGATCACAACGGAGCTGGCATGCAGCGCGTACCGAAAGGTATCAACGCGCTTTGGATAAATGGACAGCAACTAATTGACCGGCAAATCGAACCATTCGCGTTGGTGGGAATGCTACGTCGCGAACGAAAACTCATAAACACCATTCAAAATCTGGGACTCAATGCCAGTGCTGCTATATCGCTTCTAGGACATGAAAAGATTGCTGGAGCCAAAGATGATGCAGAGGATGTAGTTCGTTATGATTGGACCGATAAGCCAGAAAATGCTCTTGCAATTACATGGCTGAATGATCTGGAGAGGGATGCTCTGTATACCGAGTATCCAAAAGAACTAAGCTCTGTAAGTCACCACTGATAATCTTCTACTTTATGCACGACTTTAATTCTTCTTAGCTGCTGCAACGTACTTTTCCAGGGCAGGTTCCCCCGATAGCCAGAAATATCTTTCATGTTGTTGCCGCTATCGACTTCGCGAATAGCGAGGATTTGATTTTTCTTCGACAACTGTTGATGCTCATTGGCCGAGGAATTCCTCTACGCTTTGGAGCAGTGGCGATCAAGTCTAGCGACGAGTCGCAGAGACAGGCCAAAGTAGTATACCATTTGATTGACACGTACGGTCTTGGAGCACTTCAAGATTATGTCGAGAGCCTTGGAGAGGTGCCTGACATTAGCCTGAGTGAAGCCGGGTTTTCCCGAACGGTGGATGCCCATGTTTTGGCAGAGGGTAACGAACAGCGTGGCTTCTCGGATGTACTAGAAACTGAAGAGTATAATTCGCGACTACACATGGCTCAGAAATGGACTTCCAGGCTAAAATCTGCTGACCGGTCGGCACCATTTTTTTTTGTCAATGGAGTACTTGTCCCACGGTCGGTTAATTGGCTTCAGGCTATGAGCATGCAACTCTCAGATGATCTGCAGACTATACAAAAAGGCGTTTATCATGGGATCTTCGACGAGAATGCCGATGCTGCAAAAATATTTCTAGCCGGAGCCTTGAGCCAACGCATCGAGTGGTTAAGTACGGACGAATCACGTCCGTTGAAAATTCTCGACGTCTCCAAACTGTACAAGGACAGACGTGGCCTATTTGAGGCCATTCCTATCAAAAAACATGATATCGGGACCACAAATCGAAGCTGGGCTGCAGTAACAGTTGTTGCCGATATAACAGCCCTTTCTGGATTGGAAACGGTGAAATCTGCTTTAAAATTCAGGCAACGCCATCCAGGCGTACAACTTGATATCGTTCATAATCCTGTTGACACTGCTGGGGCTTCTGCCGTCAATGAAGCTTTGAAACTTCGGCCTGATCTATTCGATCTTGTCACCGTCGCGCAAATCAAAGAAATAGCGCAGGGGGCAGTGGCGACGACAGAGGTAGGTCAATATGCGGAAGAACTGGAGCGTTTCCTTGCTCAGTCAAATATTCAACCTGGACAGAACATGATCATATTAAACGGACGAGTCCTGGGCCCAATTTCTGCTGCTAACCAGCTGTCTGACGATGATATAGAGCAGCTTCTGACTTTCGAGCAAAAAAATCGCATATTCCCCGTAATCGAGGCTCTCGATGACTTAGGCCTGGCTGGGATTATGGCTGATCCTAGCTCTGCGGCTAAAGTTACATCTATTGTAGCACTGTCTACTATATCTGACTTGCCGGAAAGCATCTTCGAATCATCATCGTCCGCACGATCTGCCATATACAAGAAGTGGAATACCGAAAACACCGCCCTCGAGCTTGGCAACCCAGAAACTGCAAGCATTCATTTCGTCGCGTTGCTCAATCCACTTAGCGAACAGGCCCAGCGCTGGGCGCCGCTGTTGAAGTTGGTGTCTGAGCTCGAGGGCACTTATGTAAAAGTGTTCTTGAACCCGAACGACGGGGTCGAAGAGCTGCCAATCAATAAGTTTTTCCGCTACGTCATAGAAGCAAAACCGAGTTTCGACCTCGATGGGTCGGTCAAAGGTCCGCATGCAAGTTTCCGGGGACTGCCTTCTGAGGCACTTCTCACAATGGGAATGGACGTGCCGCCTGCGTGGTTGGTAGCGGCGAAAGAGTCAGCCCATGATCTGGACAATATAAAATTATCTTCAATCGCTTCCGACGTTGATGCGACATATGAGCTCGAGCATATCCTGATTCAAGGACATTCAAGAGAGGGAAAATCGAAGCCGCCACGTGGCGCCCAATTAGTCTTGGGAACAGACCGGGAGCCGCACTTAACAGATACAATCATAATGGCGAATCTTGGGTTTTTTCAGTTCAAGGCCAATCCAGGCATTTTCAATATTCAGCTGAAAGAGGGTCGTAGCGCAGATATATTTGAAATACAGAGTGTTGGGTCGCAGGGCTGGACCGCTGTCCCCGGAGACGAAGGAAGTTCATTGGCCCTGATTGACTTCCAAGGCACAACATTATATCCGCGACTCTCCCGAAAAAAGGGCATGGAAGAGGTGGATGTGCTGGCTGAGCCCGACACTACGGAAACTGCCATTCTGTCGAAGGGCATGAAAATGGCAGAAGGTTTTCTGAGTGGTACCCTGGGCAGGAATCCGAATTCCGCTCTGGGCCATGCTGAGATTAACATTTTTTCAGTTGCCAGTGGTCACCTGTATGAGCGGATGCTCAACATTATGATGGTATCTGTGATGCGTCATACCAAGCACACTGTCAAGTTCTGGTTCATCGAACAGTTCTTGTCGCCCTCGTTCAAAGCATTCATTCCACATCTCGCCCAGAAATACGGCTTCCGGTATGAGATGGTGACATACAAATGGCCGCACTGGTTGCGTCAACAAAAGGAGAAGCAGAGAGAAATATGGGGGTACAAGATTCTATTTCTGGATGTTCTTTTCCCGCTGTCTGTAGACAAGGTTATTTTTGTAGATGCAGATCAAATCGTGCGGACTGACATGATTGATCTGGTCAAGCTGAACCTCAATGGAGCCCCGTACGGATTCACGCCAATGTGCGACTCACGAACCGAAATGGAAGGCTTCCGGTTCTGGAAGCAAGGATACTGGGCCAACTATCTTCGTGGACGGCCATACCACATTTCAGCATTGTACGTTGTCGATCTGCGACGCTTCCGGGAAATTGCGGCAGGAGATCGCCTTCGACAGCAGTACCAAGCACTTTCTGCAGATCCAAATAGCCTCTCCAATTTGGATCAAGACCTCCCAAACCATATGCAATTTCAGCTTCCCATCCACAGTCTACCCCAGGAATGGTTATGGTGCGAGACTTGGTGCAGTGACGAGACCCTAAGCAAGGCCCGCACGATTGACTTGTGCAACAATCCGGAGACAAAGGAGCCCAAGCTGGACCGTGCTAGGCGCCAGGTCCCCGAATGGACCACTTACGATGATGAAATCGCTGAGCTGACAAGACGCGTCAGGGCAGCCGAAATTCGTGAAGATAGCCAGCCATATGCAGAGCAGGAAAAAAATACAAAAAGCCGGAGATTTGAGGAGCCAGTCCACCCTAGAGATGAGTTATAGATGGGCTTATGGCCTCTCGGCGCGATCGGAACTTTGAAATAATAGTTTTTTTTGGGTTTGAGATTTTTCCGACTTCTGATCAACGACTGTGCTTTGTCATTTACATAAACATAGTTCAACCGGACGTCATATAATTGCATCAAAAGAAATGAGCTTTCTCTTGGCACGATAGAAGAACAAAACAAGCGTGTGGCTGTCATCGTATTCTGTTAGCCTTGCGAAGCATCGAATTTCCACGACATATACACGTAACGTAACTCGAAAAGATACTGTAGCGGGATTGAAAAACAATGCTCGGCAAAGACGGCCACCCCGCTCCATCAAAAGTAGCCATACTAAACAAGTGTAAAACTTTCATATGCGTTGAAATATCATGAAACGGTAAATCGGTGGTGAGCCAAGTCATGAGTACGAACTCGTGAAAAGAAGCGAAAGAATAGCGCAGCCCGAAGGAGAAGACGGTAGAAAAGGGACACAGCCTCGCTAGCAGGCTTCCGCTCTACTATAGTATTCTAGAGAAACGCTAATGAAGGCCGACAGAGAAACAGGAAGACGGAGCCCCAGAAATCGGCCACAGCGCCACAGGATGGCTTGAATATGCGAGCATTTCTGGACAATACGTCAATCGGCCAGCAAACAGAGAACTAGTGTGTGTGTGTTGCGTAGTATAGATAAGGCTGGCTGGGCAGATCCTCGCGATACCAAAGGGCACTCGAGGATTTGTCGTTCCGGGCGAGTAATGCGAACATTAAAACATATGGGTCTCGTATACATGGTATCGTGTGCTGAACAAAGGTTGCGTCGCTTCTTCGAATTGCAATATATTCGTCAACGGCCAAGTATGCTGTGCCGTCGAGAGTATCTTTCGATCATAGATGGAAGAAATATCGGAGCCAGAAACCGCTATCAGCTTTAAGGCATGCTATTTTCACGCTCTTCTTGAATTGATGCCATCGCCGTCCCGCCACCGTTTCGTCCTGAAGATTGGGCGATGTGACCGGAGGATATGACATCATCGGGCTGGGTAGGAGTAACAGTCGGACCGGCAGTAGACTGAAAGTCGGGAGCGCTCGAACCAGCAGGCATCTCTCTATGTAGTGGAGAGTGCATAGGGGAGATCGACTTTTTGCTCTGAGTGTCTCCATTGCGTACTGAACTGCGGGGCGAGACTCGACCCATCTAAAAGCTAACATTAGTGCCTGCCTCGCGTCTGGGTTAGAGTACATCATACCTGTTTAGCCCATCGAAGACCGCAACTGTTGCAGAGATCTCGTTGACCACTTGGCCCTCGTCGCCATTCAGGCGTATTGCGGGTATGGCAGTTCGCACAATCGCGCACTAGATTGCCGACCCCTTTTCGCCTTTTCCTTTTTTTCTTACTAGATAACAGTCCCCCTAGTTCTTCGGCAAGAATGCGGTTCACTTTCTCCATTTGGCGTAGCTCGAACTGCCAACTCGAACATTTCGTTGTCCTGAGCTCATCGAATATATTGTCGTCCGATGCAAGTGCTTCATCTTGGTTGCCAGGAGCTAGGCTGCCACCTGCCGGCTGAGATATCTGGCCGTATACGGATCTGCTTGCAACAGATCCGGCTTTCGACGTAGCCGGAACAAGAACTCTCGATGAAGCTTTCAGTAGTTTGGTTTGCGCCAGCAAGAAGGAGGGCTTCTGGCCCTCAGATGCATCCCCGGGATAAAGCGTCGTTTGAGCCTGTAGTCCCTGGCCGCGCCTGTTGAGGACCTCATGTTTGCAGTCAACGATTTTCCCTCGCCTAGCTTTCTCTAGCGCCCGTCCAAAATCAGGCCTCGAATCCTTGCGCATCAGCTCTTGAATGCTAGTTGCGACCAGTGACTCTGGTTGTAAATCGAGAAGAGAACGCACATTCGAGGACACATAGAGAAATGTCCCTGATGTTGAGAGCTTGGTCCACATCTCACTATCTCCAATGCCACCATGAGACTCGATATTGCGTCGACTGATTGAGAAAACGGGGCGTTTTCTGCCTACCAGGATAATGCACTTCCGCCCTTTGCCTTGCTCAACATACAAAGATCCGTGACTTTCAAACCAGGTGTAGCCGCTCTGTTTCCTTCGAATCCTGAAGACAATATTGACTTGATCACCGGTAGTGGCGTCTTTCAGCTCTCGCGTGACAGGGACAATATCTGAAGGATGACATATGGACGATAGTGAGTTACCGATCAGTTCCGTCGCGTCGTATTCAAGAACACGCTTGCAAGCCGGTGAGAGGTACAAGAAAAGACCTTTGAGAGAGAGCACATGGATGATATCGTCACAATTTTCAAGTAGCATTTTATCCCAAGACTGTCGATGCCAGTCTGAAGCAATCCCTTTAGCATTGAACTGCTGCAGTATAGCAGAGACATCGTCAACACCCAATGTTTGGCCGTTGTCCGTGTCCCAGAATGCCGAAGTCGGTGGTGTCCAGATGTACTGACCGATATCGTTGTGTTTATAGTTTACAGCAACTCCACCGAATTCAGACCCTGCAAGGGCATCCGGACACTCGACTAGATCAATTTGAAACCCAATGAAGTAGCGAATCTCGTCTGTATCCCAAGGTATCGGGATCATGGTAAGTAGATTGAGGAAAGGCTTGCCACCTTTGCGATAATTGATCAAGCTTTGCTGGACTTCACGCCTCTCCTGTACCATCTTCTTCAGGTTGAGTACCGCGCCGTTATCGACGAACTCGCGTTTTGCACCAGCTTCAACCTTCCCGTCCGGAGCCTGAAGAAAACGACAATTTTGGCCAACAATGTCATGACTACTGTAGCCAGTCAAATTCTGGAAATTATCCGAGACGTAAATGATGGGGCAATCATTCATTGTCACGTCGCAGACAACAAATGCACAGGACATGTCGACGGCGCCTAGATGTATTTTTGGGTTCTTTCTGGATGCCACGAGCCAGAGGGCCTTCAGCATGTCGAATCCAGTCTTGGAATATATCGATTTCTCGCGCAGCTCTTTGGATGTCCCGGATGCACTTGGTGTTGTGACCACAGATGAGGCGCTGGCCTGAGTAGGCCCTGCCGACGATGATTTCTCTTGAATAGGAGAAATCACGGATCCCGAGGATGACACATGACGTGAGAGCGATGGTACAGACGGATCAATAGTTGTCACAGCGCCATCGTGCCTCGGATTACGCGCGTTATTAGCAATAGATTCTAATGTGTTGAGTTGGTGGGCAGGTTGCTGGGTTGTTTCCGGCGCATTGGCGAATGCGTTTTCAAATTGGGTTGGGTCATTGAACTGAACAGCGCTATTCGAAGGCAGAGACATTTGTAAAGCATCAGAAGATGCTTGACCGCTCAAAGAAGTGCCGGGCCCCGGACCTCCGCCGGGAAACATGGCTCCCATGTTGATGTTGGCAAATTGTGTTGAGACTAGATTGCCTATGGAATCGGGAGAAAGAGCAGGGAAGCTGTTGGTATTGTGTATCATCCCGCCGATATTAGAAGTTTCAAGCATAGCATAGTTGTTGAGCTGTTGCTGCGGCGGCTGGAACCCCATAAAGCCGGAGGTGCTATTCGGTGCGGCACGGTTCATGACTCCTTGGTCGGTGGTTAATGACATTCGCCTGATATTGGAATCATCGGACAAATGTTGCGGTATGAAGCCGTGAGACGCGCTTGCCCGACGTTGCAGTATACTCGAATTTGCCATGATAGGATTATTGAAAGTATTGTTGCGCGAAAGGCCCATACCGGTGGGCATCTGTTGTTGGTTTGGGATGGCTTGCCGCCGCCTCTGCTGCCCGTGAGAGAGCTGACTGGAAGGGTAATAGCCATCCATCGCCGCTGCATCTGGTCTGACAAATTTTATTCAAGGTGTGTTTGCTGTTGAGCTCCGTCGCGCGTGTACAGAGCCTTGGCGGCGGCGTTCACGGACGCAAATACTACCTACAGAGAGACCGAACCTGGATCGAAGAATGCTGTTGTTATAACGCTGGCAGAGACACAATTTTGGAGGTCGAGTAGGCACGAGCATATAGAAGTAGTGAAATGCGTCTCAATGACGGCGGGTAACTGTTGGCGAGCGGCGCGATCGATCTTGCGACGGGCGAATGTGGCGGATTATGCTAGTAGATGGGCGTTGTAGTAAAACGTGCGTGCTGCACCCCTCTCGAACCCAAGTCTAGCCGGGGCAAGATGGCCTTGCGTGCGGCGGGCGACGGTGCTCGACGGGTCAAAGAGCTGGCTATAGTTGCAATCGATTGATTGATACTATGCAGGACTGTATACAGATGATCTTCCTCGGTTGTGAGTGATGGCAGAGGACAAGTCAAGGGTGGAAACGCTCTGCACCGATTGAAACTACCCATGCTACTTGCTGTGAGGGATGATAGTCAGGACTTGGGAGTCCCAGTTATTAATAAATGATTACACATCACGCAAACTGTCGAACAGGATATAGGTCAGGTGGCGATTTTCCGTAGCTTCCTTCTGTTTTAGTAGGGATTTATATAGCACTAGAAGCATAACCTAGGACCTAGCTAGTATAGGGGGTAGGCTTCTAGATATATATATATAGATAGGTATAGTTAATAATAATTTACTTATAATATTTATTCATTTAATAATTATACACCTAGTTTACTACTAAATTAAAAGTACCTTTATTTAATTAATTAATTAAAGCTATAGAGTATTAATTTAACTTTACTTAGCTTTTATTATATAACTAATTAATATATATTATAAGTACTTAGATAAAAAATATAAATTAACCTTTATTTTATAAAGTAAATTTTATTATTAATTAAAATAGTTAAAGTGCTCTATATTAAAATAAGCTATAAGCTTAAGAAAGCCTTAGACTAGATAGATTAAAATAGAAAACTTAGGTCTTTTACTAAATTATAAAGAGTATAAAGATATATAGATCTTAACTTAAAAGATATATTAATAGGTTTTTATAAAAATCCTATAAAGGCTTTTTTAGGAGTTTTAAAGACTTCTAAGACCTTTATATTAGCTAATAAAAAAGGTATAAAGATCTTATAATATAGATTAATCTACTAGACTCTAAGCTTAGACAAGATACTAATAATAAAGACTTAAAGCTTTTAAAAAATAATTACTATAATCTAAAAGGATAACCTTATTTATTAGGCTAAGAGGGACTAATACTTTAAGGGAAAAAGACCTTTAGGCTATTTATTATTATCTTATAATCTTTAATTAGTAAAAACTATTAAGCCTAGCTAATATACTATTTTAAAAGCTTATTTTATAAAGATTATTAATCTTTATTATTTAAATTAAGCCTTTAATTTTTAATATCTTTAAGTAGCTAATAAAAAAAATAGAAAAAGCCCTTAAAAACCTTAACAACTTAGATAAAGAAGTATAGTATATATAAACTAAAAAGCTTTAGTTTAAATATAGGATATATAAGGTTTTAAATAAATAAGACCTTAATATCATACTTATAGCTCTACTTAAAGCTATTATAATATAATAGTAGCTTATTTTAAGTTATAAGAAGGTCTATTTCTTAGGAAATAAGTTAGATTAATATAAGTAGGCTTAATACTTAAAGAGTCGGTTTATTATAGTATATAGTAAGTACTATTAAGAAGTTATTTCTAATAGTAAAACTATTACTTAGATTAATTAATAGAGGCCTAGACTACCTAGCTACTAGAATCTTTATCCTTTATATACTTATCTATTTCTCTACTATAACTTAGGATTACCTTACTCACTAGTAATTATAGTAAGTAGCGCTTACTATACTTATATATAATCTCTATACGTGCGTTATATAACCCTTAGGTTATATTACTACTTATTGTTTACTTAGCCGCTTCCTTAGGCCGCTTAATAACGCTACCTTTTTATTGTTTATAATACTAGGGTTAATAATCGATCTAAGATGTTTTTAGCCTAAAGACGAACCTTTTATACTATATATACTTAATAATTATTAAAGTAGTACTATTAAGTGCTATTATTTAAGATATAATAATCTTCTTAAATACCTTTAATAACGCTAATAAAGTAACTATTACTATAGTATATATAATATAACCTTATAATAAATATACTATAAAAATCTTTTTAATAATTAGTATATATAATATAGATATTACTAATAACCTTTATTAATAAAAAGTATTTTTTAACTCCTAGTCTTTATAATATAAACCCTATATAGAGATACCTTAACCTCGATAATATTATTAATACTATATATTTAGATATATTATAAGGAACTACTATATAGCCTTTTAATGTAAAGAAAGCAATTATATTATAATATAAAATTAGTCTTAGTCTTTAACTAAGCCTTTATAACTTAATTCTTAAGTATATAATCTAATTTTAGTATTATTAGCATGCCCTAATTCTACGCTATTTAATAGTGTATAAATTACCTAATTTAGACTAGCGGTTCCCAAGTTATCGTGGAGTGTTAAGGTAGTGTGTATAGGGAAGCCGTATAGGCCTCCCTAGCCTCCCTAGCTTACACATAATAGGCTATATAATATAAAAAGTAAGGAAAAGTAGATTAGCTACTTAAATATATAAAGAATAGCTATTTTCCCTTACTATAGTAATAATTATTAAGTATTCTTCCTTTTTATATCTATACTTCTATTACGGACTGGCCCTAGGCGCATGTGAATAGGCGTTATAATTATTATTAATTACTATAGAGAGGAGGAAGAAGATAATAAGACTATATATTAGAGTGCTAAAAGGCACTCCCTTATATCACGTGACCTAGCCTAAGCTAGTCTAGCATAGACTAGCTTAGGTAAGCTCTAGAGCTAGCTAAAGGCTGACTCTATTATATACCCCCTATGTATAGGTCACTATATAGTGTAGGGTACGTCTAGTATAAAATCAATATAGTGTGTTTTTTTTATTATATAATAATTTAAGACATAGTGTTAAGTACGTGCACTATACTACTTATATAATATAGGTCTAGGTAAAAGTTTAGCTAGGTTATATAATGTTTATAATAGTATAAAGTGCGTATATAGTAATATTTATACTATACTAGAAAAATTTCTTACTATTACCCCTTAGGGCCTATAATATAAAACTATAGTTAATAGGTAGCCTATATAAAATGCCTTTAATATATTTAATGTTATTTAAGCTAGTCCTTATAATTCCTATAAAGACTAAGGAAAGAAAATATATAAAAGCCTTTTATAAAGGTATTAAATAATAATAGTATTATATATAGAGTATATTATAATTATAAAATTATAAAAAGTAGTAATAATTAAATTATTAAGGAGAAAGGTATGCGTATTATATATTAAGGGATCTATTAGATCTTACTTACTCTATAGTTAGGCCGTTTATATATAAAAATAAGGCCTACTATAGTTTATTATTTTTTAAAAACGTTCTTAAGCCTATAATATTTATAACTAACTATTTTATCTTTTAATTTAATCTATAACGACTTAAAATATAAGTAAAAACTTAATAAAAAAGAATATTAACTAACCTAAATAATTCTATACTACCTCCTAGCGGAAATATAAATACTATAGCCTATATATATACTATACTAAAGTAGACTAAGGATAGTATCCTTATTAAGGGTAATTTAAGCGATCTATAATATAGTATTAATAATATTATATTATTTCCTTATATAGGCTATATTAAATACACCCTTACCTTAGGCTAGCTTAATTATATTTTAGGCTATAGTAAAGCCTATACGCCCTATACTAAGCGTAGTATTAAGTACGATTAGGACACGATCCTAATTATAAAGGTTCTCTAATTATATATAGCACTAGAAGCTATATAGGAGTATATTACTATAGGTGGTTCTATTTTAGAGCCGTCGTATAAGAAAACTACGACTATACCTAGTTATAAGGCTATTTTAACTATCTAGTATTAGAAACTTATATTAGAGTTTAACACTACTTTAGCTTTTACTACTAGCTAGCCCTAAATTAGTTAGGATATATTTACTAGTAAGAGTAATAGTAGTAGACCTATTACTATATCTATTATTTCTAGTTTTAATTAAAGTAGCGTTTTAACCCTAAGCTATAGTAGTATTAGTAGGTTTAGTGCTAGAGCTATTAAGGCCTTTACTTATAAGTAAGGGTATAGTTATAGTTATAGATTAGGTAAGAGTTTAGCCTAGGTTTTTAATAGATTTATCCCTAATATAGTAAGGTTTTTAGGCGTAACTAGCTATCTTTAATTATTTTAAGTGCTAATTAAAAAATAAGGATCTTTACCTATAGCTAGTTCTTATTAGCGTCTACCTAATTCCTAATTAGATAATACTATTAGTTTATCTTTAGATACGCCTAGTACTAGCTCCTATAGTCTTTAAATTAAAGAGCTTAGATTTTCTCTAGCTATATATATAGGCCTTTTTAATATTAATTTACCTATATCTACTTATATTATATAGTATACTATACGTAAAGCTAAGCGCACTAAGCGTAAGAGATCTTATAAAACTTATAAGTGTTGCTATAAGGTGGCCGATACTAAATTAGCTACCTAATAAGAGGCCTAGAAAATTACTAATATAGAGCTAGCCGCCTATAAGAAAATCGTTTTAGAGGCTAAATAGAGCTATGCTAAAAAACATATAGACCTATAGGCGAAATTTAAGGTAGAGGTTATTATAGATGCTTAAAAGCGTTCTATATTAGCTTTTTAGCAACTTATAGGTTAAGACATATATACCTAGTAGCTTTTTACTAATATATATTATAATATATATACCTATAATACTACCTCTAGTAGTGTGCCTCTTACTAACTTATAGCCTATAGCTAGACTAGGATATATTTATAGCTAACTATCTTAATTAGGCCCTATGCCCTCTAGTAATTTAGCTAGGACTTAGGGTAAGGGCGTAGTGCGCCCTATATAGCTTATAAATATACTTAATACTTTAGGAGAATTTAATAAGTATTTAGCTATAGTAAGATAGAAATATAGTATTAATAATAATAATAGTAATAATATAGGCGCGCCTATAGGTAGTGCTAGTCTATCCTAGTAGTAGTTTTTTTTTTTTTATTATTTATTTACTTAGCCTTTTTTAGCTAGAAATAGAACTAAAGAAAAATAGAAATGTTAGCTTTAGATTAATATAGGAATAGGAATTATAATTAAAAGATTAATAATTAAATAAGAATTATTAAATTTATAGTTTTCTAGTATAAAATTACTATTATTATAGACTATTATTATCTATAGCTAGGCCCTATTTAGTCTTAAAGTTAGCTAAGGCGCTTATATTATAAAAGGACTTAAGCGGCTCCTATATTAGGTATATATAGCCTTTCTATTTAATTAGGGCTTCTCTCTACCTACTTTAACTATACATATTTTAGACGCGCATAATTTCTAAAACCTATTATTCCTTATAAGTGCCTATAGCGTCCTAGACTAAGATTAGGTCTAGTTTAGAATCTTATAGGATTTAGGATAGTAGTAGATCTATAGCCGCTAGTTTAATTAAGTTAATATAAAAAATATTATATATAGTTTTAAGGGTATTAAGTAAGATAGTTAAGAGTAAAGGTATTAAGAGGATAGTAAATTTTTAATATACCTAATTAAGCTTCTAATTTAGTTAATTTATAGTAATATAGTAGAGTAAGAGCTATACTTTATTACTAGGATAGAAACATATAGTAGTGCATTATTTAAGGTTTATTTTATCTTATTAATATTACTAGATAAAGGCATATACTACTTAGGCTTTTTTATAGCTATTATAGATATATTAGAGAAAAGCTTTAGCCTAAGCTAAAGTAGAGCTTTCCTTAGTTATAGTTAGGCTAGAGAAGGATTATTAAATTAGTTTAAGATAAAATCTATAGAGGAGTAAGTTTAGGCTTATACTTATTATTAAAGAATTATAGTTATTAAGTAATAATTATATAGCTATAAGATAATTAGGCTAATTAAATTAATCTATTATAATTAGGGTATATAGAATAGCCTAAACTTCCTAGTTAGCCTACTCTATACCTCTACCTATCTAAGGATAATATAATGTTAATAGTAATTGCTTAATTCTAGCGTAAGCATAAAGGTAACGCTAGAATTCGCCTATCTAATCTAACCTTTAATTACTAATAATTTTATAGGGAAATCTATAAAATCGCTACTAGTATAATAGGAATCGTTCTATATAAGCGTTAGCTAATATAGAGGTTATAGCTTTAAGCTATATATATTTAGTTAAATAGTCTATAATTACTAATAGGTATTATAGGTCGTTATCTATATAAGCTAGTAGGTCTATTATAAAATTAATAGATATCTATTACTAATATTAATTAGGTACTAGTAAGGGTTATAGAAGTCTTTATTAGAGTTAATACGATTTATAAGTAGTAAAACACTAGTAGTTATAAATAAATTATATAACTATATTAGCTATGCCTAGCTAATAGAATTAATATTATAGTATTTAAAAGGTATTATTTTTACTATAGTAATTAATATACTTTAATTTATATACTTACTAGGTTAATTATATTATTAATAGTTTAAAACTTAGTATCTATATTTAGCTATAAAATTATACTATTCTAGACATACTAAGTATATAATCTAAGATTTACTTATAAGTGTTAGCTTATAAGGAGAATTTATAGGCGCCTTCTTATATATATTTAATCTTATAGATATATATTAGGTCTATATTAATTATAGTATCCTAGAGACTTATAAGATCGATATTAGATAAGCTATCCTAGCTATATAGTGTTATAGCTACTATAAAAATAAAGAGGAGTTAGACTAGGCGCATTATAGGGACTATAGGCGGCGTAGGTAAATTATATAGCTCCTTATAGCGGCTTAACGCGTCTAGTTAGATCGCCTAGGCTCTTAGTTAGTACGATAGGGTATATTAGAAAATAAAGAGAAATTCCGCCTAGTACACTTATTATTCTAAAAGGAGACATAGACTAGTAAAGTACTTAAGATTCTTATAATTAGTTAGGATTTTAAATAGATCTTATAGACTATATAGTTCTACCTCCTATAAATATAGGTATAATACTACTATAAGTAATTCTTTATTATAGATAGTATAATTTTATTTAGCCTTAGATAGCTTTATAGAATAATAGGCTATTAGCGTAAATATTCTATTTTTATTTTTTTATAATAAGTAGCTACTAAAGGTAAACCATAAACTATCTATTTCTATAATAGTTTCTTAGGTTAGGTCCTAAAGGCTAAGGCATAGCTCCTAGAGAAATATAGTCTTAAGCGTCTAGAATATATATTCTTTTATTTCTATCTAGGTAAAGGGAATGTTTTTTTCTATTAAACGATTTAGTAGTATTACGACTACTAAGAAGTTTAGAATAAAGTTATAATAGAAGTTAGTAAAGCTAAGAAAACTATATATTCCCTTAACTATTTATAGCAGTTTCTATATATAGATAGTGCGAATCTTTTTAGGGTTAGGGCATAGGACTGTGCCTACTTAAATAATAAACCCTAGATATTTTATAGTTTTAATAATAAACACACTCTTTATAATATTAAGGAAGAGCTTAACTTATTAGAGCTTCTATAGAACGATTTTAACCTTATTAAGGTAAGCCTCTTATAAGCTATTAGTATAAATAAGTATATTATTAAGATATAGTATTATAAAGTCACTAAGGTAGGAGCTAAGGGCTTAATTAATATAGCGCTAGAACGTTACTAGCGCGCCTACTAATCTAAATAGGTAGATAAGCTATTTAAATAGGCTAAATTATATTTAAAAAGCTATTAGTCTCTTATAGCTAGAAGTGACCTATAACTAGTAGAAGGCGGCCTAAACATCTAATTTTATAAACTATTTTATATAAATTAGGGACTAGAGTGTTTCCTTAATTAATAGTAATAGGTATTAGTCCTATTTAGTTATTTTATTTAACGCGCGATAGTTAATATAGAACCACTAGCTACTATTCTTCTTCTTAACTAATAGTATAAGGGCCGCTATTAAAGAAGAGCTAGCCTAAATCTATCCTTTATTAAGTAGGTCTATTAGTTAGCGATATAGTTTAAGGAGCTAGTCTTAAGATATATTATATAGAGCGCCTTAGGGTAATTCCTCTTTAGTTCTATCTACCTATGTTTTAATATAGATATAGTAGTCTAATCGGTCCTAATAGAGCGGTAGTTTATTTACTTTTAATTCTTAGAAAAGTCCCTAGAATTAGCGTAATTCTTTTAGCAACTTAGCTGTGCCTAGCTATTCTAGGATTATTTTAAGCTAATAAAGATAGGAATTAATTTCTTAAATACTTATATATATAATAAGGATAGGTTTTTATATACTCTATTAGCGGTTTTTAAGATAGTAGTAAAAGGCATAGCTAGGTAAAAGTTCGCCTATATAGTTTTTTAGCCGTTTTTATAGCTCTTCAATTTTATACTATAAGTTATTAATTAAGTATAGTTCGCCTTTTATTATATTAAGTAGTAACTATTAGTGTTCTAGCTATAGTTAACCTAGGATTATAGGTTATATTAGTCCTAGCATAATATAGAAAAGTATAGGGAAGTTCTATCTATTAATATCTACGTTAAGCCTTATAAAGGACATAATAGAGATCGATATATCTTAGGTCGCGACCGTAATTTATTAGGGCGCTACTAGTAGAATCCTATTAAGCATAAGTTCCTCTATAATAGTATTATCTATCGCTCTATAGTAGTTATAGCCTAAGTTAATAAGTATATTAGTAGGATAAGCATACTATATTAGTAATAGTATAAGAAAAGGATAAGATATTATTTTTCCTTTTATTTCTTACTACTTTTATTCTATCTCTTATCTACCTTACTTCTTAGTTATATTGCTTTAGGCCTTAGGGGGGAGACTTTTCCTTAGGGTTTATCTTTTCCTAAGTCTAATAGATCTTCTAATAGCTAAGCGATTAAGGCTTAATTTATCTAAAAAGGCCGTTATATAGGTCGTAGGTAATATTAAGAAGAGTTATATCCTAATTTACTATAGTAGAGATAGAAGCCTATAGTCCTTCTATATTATATCTCCTCCTAGGAAACCTATTTAGCGTATAGGGCCTAATTATATAAGAATAGGGTAGATAGATAGTAAATACTAGTTATTATTATATCCCTATTAGTATTAATCGTTTATAGGTAGTAGTAATTCTAATATAGTTAGCTCTTTTACTTAAGTTAATAAGATTTAAGATCTATAGTGATTTAATAGAGTTATTCTATAGCTACTATATAGTTATTTTAGTTAACCCCTTAGTTAACTATAAGGCTATATAGTTCGTCTAAGAGTAAGCGCTAGAGTTTTATTAAGTAAATTATATTAGACTATTTAAGGCCCTTAGTAAGCGCTACCTTTTACTTAAAACGTATAATAAATTAGGAGAATAGTTTATTTTATTTTTATTTAAGGAATTCTAATTTTATAAGGGCTATATCCTTCTTATAAGGGTTACTAAATACTTTCTCTATATAGTTAAAGAAAGTAATAAGATTAGATTAACCTATTTCGCCCTTTATCTTAAAATAGGCTATTATTCTTTATTAAATAAAAAGGGTAAGATTATTCTAAATAAATATAAACTAGGCCTTATTTAGCTTAATAAGTTTTTAGTCGATCTATAGCTTATATAATATTGCCTTTTTCTAGGCATTAAACGCTTATAGTTTACTATTAAATTTTTCCTTAATAAGGAGAGGTTTCCTCTATATCTAGGCCGGTTCTAGGTTGCTTACTATTATTTAGGAGGCGATTTAGTAATATAACTTACGTTTATATGCTTAGGAGAGGTTAAGTTCTTATATTAGTCTTTATAATTAATTTTCTAGTTCTAAGGTAGGATATCCTTAATTAGTAGGAGGACTATATTTTATATTTATTTTAACTAGTTCTAGAGATAGTAATTAATTATTATAGACTAGCCCTAGGCGTATATAAATAGGTATTATAATTATTATTAATTACTATATAGAGAAGGAGAAAGATAATAGGACTATATATTAGAGTGCTAAAAGGCACTCTCTTATGTCACATGACCTAGCCCGAGCTAGTCCGGCACGGACTAGCTCGGGTAAGCTCTAGAGCCAGCCAAAGGCTGACTCTATTATAACTTCTTACTTACTTAATTCTATTATTTCCCTTAACTCTCTTAACTTCCTACCTTCGACCTTCCTTCCTCTATAGTAGGTACTTCCTTATATACCTACGCTACTATACTTCCCTATGTACCTTTAGTACTATTATTAACTATTAAAGTTATATACCTTAATAGTTTTAGTAGCTTATAGGCCAACTAAAGCATAAGAAGATTTAGCTACTATAGATAGTAGTAAATACTAAAGACTTTATATTTATTTAGGCTTTTATAGATAACTAGAACCTTAATAAATTACTATATATTTAGTTATATACCTTTATAGCTAAAATCGTGTTTTTAGTGACTATGCCTATATAAGTAAGATAAGATTAATTTTAAAGTAATTAGTAGAAAGATAACTTAAGCTTTAATTATAATATAATACTAGACCGACCCTAGGATAAGGTAGTAGTAGGCATATAGCCGACTAGCGCCTAGTTAAGAGAAGCTTAACTATTAATATCGCCCTTTTCCTAATATAAGACTATTAATATACCTAGCCTAGCACTAGGCTACTAACATTCTAAAAACCTAATAGAAACCTTAATTAAAAAGATTCTATATTATATATATTATAATAAATATAATAAAGTTTTATTCTTAATCTATACTTTTATAGAACACTTTCTTCTCTAACCTACTGTAATGGAGTCAGTCTTTGACTAGCTCCGGAGCTCACTCGAGCTGGTCCGTGCCGGACCAGCTCGGGCCAGGTCACGTGACATAAGGGAGTGCCTTCGGCACCCTAACACATAGTCCTATTACCTTCCTCTTTCTCTCTATAGTAATTAATAACAATTATAATGCTTATTCGCATGCGCCTAGGACCAGTCCGTGACACCTACCCCTAACCTAACTCTAATCCTACTTTATACTACTATTATTAAAATTATCTAACTACTTATTACTAAACTATCCCCCTCCCTATAACCTTCTATAAGCTCCTAAGCATAGGTTATAGTATAAACCTAGAGCGACTTTATAGTAAAACTAGTCCTTACTTAATATAATTATAAACTTATTATATTAATATATAACTACTAGTTAGAAATATACCTTTAAATACTATAAAAAATTATAGCTCTAGTCTAAATAGCCTTTTATAATAAAGATATTATAGCTATATACTAGCTCTTATCTAAGGATATAGCTTTAACTTTCTTTTTATCTATTAAATAATATATATAGGCCTAGTAATAGATCCTAAACGCCTTTAGATTAGGCGTAACTTTATTCTACTATATTTACTTTATAATTATAAAAGAAATTCCCTAGGCCTCTATCTCCTAAGACCTTACCTCTTTTATAATAATATTAAGTGTTAAGAACTAAATAATAATAGCTATAGTGCGCCTAATATAGCCTTAAAGTAAATATATTATAAAAGTATTAATAATTATTAGTACCTATAATATAAAAGTAGTAAATAACCTCTACCTCTAAAGTATCTTTTTTAACTTATAGTGCTTTTTATATAAACCTTATATAAATATAATCTAACTTTAATAATACTATTAGTAATATATCTTTAGCTAAATTATTTATTACTACTAAACTATTATAAAATATAGATAATATATAGCTCTAGCCTACCTTTAACCTAAAGACTACCTAGCTATTAATAGCCTTAAAAAGATAAAATACCTAAATTATAATAGACTATACTTAGCCTAGTCCTAAGACTACTCTATTATAGCCTATTACTAATAGTAGGTATAAAAATTATACTACTATAGACATTTATATTTTTAATATAGGACCTAAAGACCCTATATAGGAGCCGACCTCTAATAAATCTATAGCCTTAACCTTATACTAGGTTTACTATAAAAGTAAGAATAAGACACCTTACGCTTATATAGCTGCCCTCTAAGGCGACCTTAAGGCTTACTTAGCCGCCTTAGCTTTACTACCTATAGTGCCTCCTTAGCCTAACAATCTATTACTATAATACTATTACTTCCTCTCCTTCTCCTCTTAAGGCTAACTAACCCTATACTACCCTTAGGCTACCTTTAGACTACTAATAATATCTTTATATCTTCCTTAGATAAAAATACTATAATAAAATATCTATAAATATAGCTCTTATATCTTATTAGTACTGTATTATAGTAAAGAACTAGATATTATCGCCCTCTAAGAAATTCCTTTAGACTACCCTCTACCTTACTTTATATTATCCTTATACTAGGTCTTCTAGGACTTAGGCTATATTACTACCTATATATATAAATAATATAACCTAAGGTTATAGTTAGCTTACTCCTATTTTAACTACTATTATATTACCTTTTTATATCTCTAAGTTTATATCCTATATTTCTACTTCTTTTTAGTAATAGATCTAAGCTAAACCTTAAGTAATATATAGCTAGGCCTAGGCCTAAGGCGACCTTTTATAATCTTTAGTAATTTTAACTTCTACTACCTTTCTTAGTACTACTATAGCTATACTTCTTAATATATTAAACCTACTATATAGACACTAGACTAGCTCTAGGTCGACATTATTATGCCCTTATATATAGTTACTTAGAACTACTAATAATAAATAAGTATAATTAACTTTATCTAGGCCTCTTTACCTTTTTATATCTTTTATAACTATCTATCTAGTCTCTTTATAAGGTTTAACTATAATCTATAACTTACTATCTTTTATGCCTTTATATAACCTCTAGATAACTTTTTTTAATAATAATAGAATAAAATAGACTAAGTAGTAGTATATAAAGTAGCTTTAACCTAGCTCTAATCTATAGCTATATTAGACCTTACTTCTCTAACCTAAATTAACTGTATTATAGACTTTTTTTATATAATACTAAAGAAAATTATAATAAAGATAATTTTTATATTATTCCTATACTATACCTAGGCTATAGACTAGTAGTCTTTAATATTAAGCTAGGCCGCCTAGAATATAAAATAACTATAGTAAATAGCTTAGAGATCTAGCTTACTAGAGGACTAGTAAGCTATATCTACTATAACTAAGCATTAGGCCTAGGTTATCTATAAGGTAAAGTAGCTTATCTAATACTAATACCTAGAAACTCTATCTAATAATTCTATAAGCCTATAGAGATAAAACTACTAGGTAAAGTAAGTATAGAGCTTTATCCTTACTATAATACTAGACCTTATCTACCTTAACTTTATTATACCTACTACCTATTATAAAGAGAAAGCTAAAGTCCTTATAGAAAAGTTTTTCCTTATGCCCTTAATTAGCCCCTAGCTAGCCTTTAACCTAACCTAGCTATAGCCTTACTAGTCCCTAAATAACCTACTATAATTAATCTTCTAAAAAGAAGTATAATCTATACTTAACTAATATTAGGTATAGAATATACTAGGCCTTAATAAGGTCCTATATAGCTTTTTATAAATACTCCTCCTTATCTTTTATAAAACCCTTATAATAATCTTTTTAATATATTTTACCTCTAGATACTTCTTAAGACATTACTAGGCTAGCCTTACTATAGTAATTTAGAAACTAAATAAGACTATAGAAGAGCTTTACTTAGCTAAGTGTTATAAACGATAAAAAGGCAGCGTCACTAAGCGGCCTAAGGAAGCGGCTAAGTAAATAATAAGCAGCAACGCGACCCTAAAGGTCATATAACGCGCTTATAAGGATCACGCGTAAGCGTAGTAAGCGCCGCTCACTATAATCACTAGTAAGCAAGGTGATCCTAAACTATAGTAGAGAGATAGATAAGTATATAAGGGATAGAGATTCTAGTAGCTAGGCAGTCTAGATCTCTACTAATTAATCTAAGCAATAGTTTTACTATTAGGAATAACTTCCTAATAGTACTTACTATATGCTATAATAAACCGACTCTCTAAGTATTAAGCCTGCTTATATTTGCCTAACTTACTTCCTAAGAAATAGACCTTTCTATAACTTAGAATAAGCCACTGTTACACTAAGAGGTAGTGCCTTATTATCTTCTTTAATATAATTAGTAAGCTTTTTAAAAAGATTATTACTAACTATATTACTATTAAGGTAAAGATATACTTACTTTTACCTAAGGGATAGATAAGGAATAGATAGAACTACTCTATAGGCACTACTATTACTATACTTTTTAAGGTTATAAGAGTAGCCTAGGCCTAATAGAAGACTATATTAGCTATATAACTAGATATAGATAAGGCTTTTAATAATACTAAATACCTATGCCTACTAGAAATCCTAGACCTTAAGCTAGGCTTTTTTATTATATTTATCCTTTTTATTAAATCCTATTTTACTAATTATATAACTTAGATCTATATTAATAGCGACCTAGCCCTAACTCTTTAAATTAAATATAAGGTGCTATAGGGCTCCCCCCTCTTCTTTATCCTTTTTATTCTTTTTACTATATCTTTATATTATATCTTTACTTTAACCCTAGGTATTTTCCTAATTAGGTTTATAAATAATATATCTAACTTAAATATAGCTCTAATAACTAAATAAGCTTATAGCTAGCTATATAGCATCTAGATAATCTATAAAAAATAGTCTACTTAGAACTACTTATCTTTTTTAGCCTAAAAAGTAATACTAATTAACTTTACCTAATGTCCTAGCCCTACTATATACTTATTATGCCTTTATAATATAACCCTCTTACTTATAGAGGTAATATAGTTCTTTAGTGTTTAGCTAACTCTTTATTTAGAATAGAATACTTATATTAAGAAGAGTAAGAAATAAAGCGTTAATTTTTAATAGGCCTTTATAAGATCTATAGGAAAATAATAAGGACCTTATATTAGGGCTACTATTAGCCTTTATAAAATAGCTATCTACCTATAGCTTACCTTTAGCCTAACCCTTTAGTACTATACTAATAATAGAGTATAAGGCCTAGTATAGGCCCTAGCTAAGATCTAATTATACTAACTATAGACTAGCTTTAGCGCCTTCTAAGCTATACTAAGTTACTATCTAGAAGTTAAAGCTAGTACCCCTCCCTTATATATATATTATACTCTTAGGAAAGCCTAGTAGCTTACCTTATAGGAGTCTAATAGGAGCATAGTATAGCTCTAAGCCGCCTATATATAGGTATCCTAGTCCCTCTTCTTTACTAAATAACGCTTTTAAAAACTTAATCCCTCTCTATTTATTTATCTTTATTAAGAAATATCTAGCTTCTTTAGAATAGATATAGTATAAACCTATACTAAAGCCGCCTAGTAGCTTTATATTAGGTACTATATATATTAAGAAGATATTAAGACCTACTAATAAATATAAAATAGATACTAATATATCTTCTTTATATATTGCCTACTATAGACCTATAGCGCCTAGATATATTAGGTCCTTCTTTATCTAGCTCTATACTAGTAAGATTAGATTAAATAGCTTTCTCTAGAATTAATAGGTATCTAAGGTAGATTTAGACTACTATAAGTATAATACTAATAGAGAAGATATTTTTTATATCCTATTATCCTACCTATATTAGCCCCTACCTAGCTCTAGGCTGCCCCCTTTCTATAATAAGTATAATATAGCTCTAGCGTTAGATACCCCCCTTAGTCTTATACTTATAGCTAAACTACTATAGATATAATAACTATAATACCTTTATAATACCTAGCTCCCTTACCCTATCTTAGCACACCTCTAAATATCTCTTATACTAGGCCTACCCTATCTCTAGTTTATAGTTTAATATAATACTTATAGTTAAAATTATTAATTCTTATTATTTAATCTAGTTTAATAATCACTATAGATCTATAGTGCACCTAGCCCTCCTCTAGCCTATTTCTATCTTTAAAATCTTAAAGTAAATAAAATCTAATATCTAGGCTATGCCTATCCTATCCTTTTCTTTAAGCTATACTAGCTCTAGCCTTAGTAGTCCCTTAACCTACTATGTTCTTAGCCTAGGTCTTAGCTAGACCTAGACCGCTCTTATTTTACTTCTTATCTATTTTTTTATTATTAGTCTTTAGAAAGTCTAGTTCTAAACCTTAATACTCCTTAAGGTAGAGCTAGACTATCTTTATCTTAGACTTAAGCTAGGCTAGACATTAAGTAATTAGCTCTAAAACTTTAAGCTAGTAGGCTTATATTAGGTCTAAACTAGCCCCTACTATAACTATAAATAGGTTCTATCTAGATAATACACTACTACCCTAAAAGGCCTTAGCCTAAATAATCCCCCTAGTGTTAGCCTAAATCTAAAGCGTAGCCTAGGTAAGTATAGTAAACTCTATATTATTTAAGAATAGGCCTACTTTAGGCCTACTATAGTCCTTAACCTACTATACTATAGCCTAAGCTATAGGCTTAATAATAGTATTAAGCTATAATAGGTTAGTCTTAGACTTAGACTAAGGATAAAATAGAACCTATAGTAATAGGTCTAGTTATAACTTATATAATTAGTATATATAAATATATAGGTAGCTAATAGGTTAGTACTAGACCTAGACTAGATATAGCTTAAGAAGGGGTTAGATTTATATAATTAGTTATAATAGTTAGTATTACTAATAGTCTTAAAATAGCCTATATACTAGGTATAGGATAAGGCCTAGAGTGCTCTTTTTTAACTACTTTTCTTTTCTAAAGCTAAACTTTATTAGCCTAGCCCTAATTAAAAAGAGGGGTAGACCTAGTTTAAGGATAACTTACTATAGTTTTTATTTTATTTTGAAATTAAAAAAATTATAGTTTTTTTAGTAATAAATTTATCTAGTCTTCTAAGGTTAGTATTATAATTACTGCTAATAGTATAGTAGCTATGTAATAGCTTACTACCTTAGGCAGTAAGCAAGGCTAGTGCTAGTAGTCCTATTTCTTCTTTTTATATTTTAGTTAAGATAGATTAATTAATAATTAAGAAGTAATTACTAACGTCTAAATATTAGAATAAGTAGACTAGTTATCCTAATACTAATTAGTAGTTAAATAGATAGAATTAGTTATTCTTTATTTAACTATACCTAAAAAGAGGTAAAAATAGCTTTAACTATAGAATAGTAATAGACCCTATAAAAATAGCTTTATAAGGCCTAAAAGCTAAAAGCGTCTTATCTAAGGCATCCTAATAGTTAATTAGTAGCTAGCATTACTTATTAATACTACTAGAACTATAACCGTTCCTCTTAGTCCTCCTAATAGACTAGGAAAAACGCCTAAAAGAACTAAATTATACTAATAGTAATAAGATAAGTTAACTAGATAAGAAGTAGGTAAACACTATTATGTTTTATACACTACTACTAAATATACACTAGTAGTTCTATAGTAAGAGCCTTTAGGAGCTACTAGCTAAGGAATATAACTACTAGATAATAGAAATATAAAAACTAGTCGATAGACGACTCCTACTTAAGCTCTAAGACTACCTCTATTAACATAACATCCCAGTCGTCTAAAAAGCAGGCCTTACGATCTATAGCGCCCTTAACGACTATTTCTATTAATAAAGCTACTAAGAAGTTATTAATATAGCCTAAAAGATAGGTATAATAGTAGATAATAGTAGCTACTAATAGCTAGGACGTTTAGCGTCCTAGCTACTAACTATTAATAAGGATACTAATGTTTTTTAGGCCTAAGCCTATTAAAATGCTTTTAACTAGTATTCCTAAGCTAAAAGAGCCTAATAAGGCCTACCCTATACCTTAATATAGGATATACACTATACTAGTAACCGCTAGGCATAAGAAGGATTTAAAGGGCATAGTAGTAGTCTCTTTAGGGCTCTATCTAATATTATAAAGAGCATTATAGAGACTAAAAAGTACACTAGCTACTAGTACGACTTTTTTAATATAAAGCTATAGGGCTTTATTAACCACTATAAGAGAATAGGCTACCTAGGTATTAAATTAGCCTATATACTTCTACTTATGCTTACTAGCCTAGCGTATAAGTTCTATGTTTATAACCTATTAAGAGGATATATCTTATATATTATAATAGTTATACGCCTAAAAAAACGCTTTAAGCTGCCTATTATAGATAAAAAATACTATAGTAAGTAGTAAGCACTATCCCTACGCACTATTATCTAATAGAATCTAGGAAAATTAATCTCTTAGTGCCTAGAAATACTTATAGAGAAGATCTAGTAACTATATTTAGGGATTTTTAGTAAAAGGGAAGGTAATAATAAGCTATCTAATATAAAAGGAACGCTCTAGAGCGCTATAATAGGTATACTAGTATGCTTAGCGGCCTTAATTAGGCCTACTAATATCTATAAGGGCCTAATTACTAACTTATAGTAGTATATTACTATATATAAAAGTATATAGCTAGTAAAGGAATAGTTCTATATTAATCGCTAATTCTATAGAAAACTATTCCTATAGTAGTCTACTAAGCCTAGAAAGAAGTGCTTTATCTATTAAAAAGAAGACTATTAGTTAACTAAGCATAGTAATTAAGAATAGAAAAACGCCTAAAAGAAGTAGTAATAGAGCCTCCTAAATAGATCACTACCTTCTAATTATCGTTTCTAGGCCTTCTTAATAGAATTAGAAGGTTATAAGCTAGAAGATAGTAAAGACAATCTTTAAAAAGCCTATAATATATTCCTTACTAGCTATAAGTTAGATAGTAAGGAATATACTTAATTAAATAATAATAACTCCTATGCTTTCTTCTTAGGCGTAACTAAAGCCTTCTATAGCATTACTAAGTAGGACCCCTAGTAGATACTCTAGGTGCTTTTAGTAAGTGCGACCTACTACTCGCTTAGCTATAAGGACCTATATATACTAATAAGCTCTACTATGTTCCTTTATAAAGAGCGCTATTTAGAACGCTATTTCTAGGGAATCTTACTTAACACTAGTGCTATAGGTCCTTTAACTACTAGAATCTACTAAGTAGAAGCCCTAATATACTAGATACTAAGCCTATTAATTAAGCCTAGTAATCAGGCTAGAGTGCACTTTAGAGTAGGTTCTACTATAGCTATTAAAAGTATTACTATCCCTACTATTTTTAGAAGAATTACTTTCTAGGTGCTACTAATAGCTATTCTATTCCTACTTTTAGTTATTAATATAAATAACCTTAGTATTAAGCTAGACAACCTTAAGAATAAGCTTATCTAAGGCACTACTAAAGTGCCTATTATCTACTAATAGGGACACCCCTAGTAGCTATTAAGCGCTATAGAGTCTACGGCCTTCTACCTTATAGAAAGATAGCTATACTAGCTATACTACTAGTTTAGCTATCCTTCTATAAAGCGCCTTATAGACCTACTATTATAGGTAGATAAAGACTTTAATTAGAAAGCTATAAGTAAGATACTAGTAGCCTATAAGTAGTGCTAATTTACTATAAAAGCCCTTAGCTATTTCTACTTTATACTATAAGATAATTATAACTTTAACTATAAAATTATAGCTAATATACTAGTACTAGATAGCCGACCTATACTTTATATTATTAATATAGCTATAGCGTTCTAGGCCGCTAAATTCCTAAAAAATAAGATTAGGGCACCCTCTAAAACTACTAAGACCCTCTAGGACACTCTCTATATATATTAGATTAATAGCTACCTTAGACCCCCTAACTAGATTATTTATAACACTAGTAAAAACTTCTCCTCTACTAAATTTAAGGCTTATGCTAAAGGCATAGAAATTTAGGTATATTAAGTGCCTATTAAAGCTTATAATAGTATAGGTAAGGTTAAAAGATACTATAGCCTACTATGCTAAGCTTTTAATATTATTAGTAAGGAACTAGGAAACACTATTTCTACTAAAGACCGCCTATAAATAGCTATAAAGGCTATTAATAACACTACTAGCCCTAATAGACTAGTACTAACCCTACTAGTATTTAGGGCATTTCCTTAAATATTAGCTAACTCGCTACTAATAGTAATAGTGGCCTAATAGGCTAAAGCTATCTAAAAAGCCACTATTAAGGCTAGACGGCTACTCGCTAAATAGTAGGTTAGTAATACACTAGCTATATATAATAGACCTAATATATAGCCGCTATATAAGCTACTACTATAGTTATAGGTGCTTATATAGTAAGAAAAATAAGGCTAGATAGGACCCTTCCTACTAGTAGCTATAGATAATAAGACCTATACTATTACCACCTCTAATAGTATCTATTAGTTCTATTTAATAGTTATATAACCTTTCTAGTAAGAAGAAATAGAACTAAGCTATAGTAATAATACCCTATATACTAACATTAAGGTCTAGCTTTTATTTTTTTAACTAGAAGAGTAAGACTATAGTATAGAAGCCTTTATTATAGCTAAAAAACATACTAACTTTAATTTAGTAATCTAATTATACTAATAGAAGCTTTTTATAACGCCTAGTGACCTATTCTAGGCGTCTAATAAAGCTAAGATTAATAACCTCTTATACTATAATATCTTTAAATTCGCTAAATTTAACCCTATTATCTATATAGACTAGGTTTTTAACTCCTATATAGTGCATAAGGTAAAGGGTTAAGGCTTATTAACCCCCTATAAGAAGTCCTAACTTATATTATAAGGCTACTAAGATAAAGGTAAGAATAGCATCCTTACCTAAAGCCCTATAATATAGTAGATAAGCTAACGCCTTATCCTTATAATCGCACCTATACTACTAGCCTAGAGCCTTACGCTCTAGATCTAGGACATTATCTAGGCCTATATCTAGTCTTCTACTAACCTTTAACGTGTAATTCTAGTATAAGTACCCCCTTAGATTCGCGATTTATACCTTAATAATATAATTATAGTAGTCTAAAAACTACTACATAGTATTATAGAGGTAGGCACTTACTAGTAGTTAACCTACTTAGCCTACTACTAGTAAAAGCTTAGGATAAATATATTAACTTATAACCTCTATCTTTTAATTACTAAAGGTAGTAAGTTTAGTATTATTAGTATATAAATAGATAATACCCTAGGGCTAAGCACTACTAGCTTTAGTAATAAAGAGTATAAAGAGCTTAATAAAGTAGAGCTATAGGCTAAGCCTAAGGAATTCCTTTACTAAGACTATCCCCTAACTTTTAATAGCTACTAAATTAAGCTATAGAATAATAGTACCCTAGGAATTACCTAAAAAGGCTAGTCTTTATATATCTCTATCCTATAGACCGCTAAAGAGTATATTAAATAACGTATATAGGGTGCTTATATTATAATAATTTACTAGCTAGAGGCAACCTATACACTTTTAGTTACCGCCTAGCACTAGGTCCTAGCTAAAGAGGATTTCTAGCTACTTATATAGCGCCTCTAATAGTAAATTAATAATACTAATTAAAGGCTAAAATATATCCCTCTATAGCTATTAGAAGCTATACTATATATCTTTATAAATAGCTTATTTACTAATAATAAGGACCTTAGCTTATAGCTAGGGTATATTATTCTACTTAATAATAAGGAGTCTAGTAGAAATAACACACTATTGCTTACTAGTAATATTATCTACTAGAGCTCTACTAAGTTAAAATAAGTTATAAGAAGCGCCCTAGCTTCTAAGCTCTATAGTATAGTCCTTAGCGCTAATATTAGCTACGCCCTTACTATAACTTTTTAATAGGTCTCTACTAAGCTTAAGCTACTCCTAGTACCTATAGTTATATATATAGACTTACTATCCTTATATAAATACCTTATTAAGCTTAGTATAACTAAAGAAAAACGCCTAATAATTAATATTATAGTTCTACGCTAGAGCTATAAGTGCTAAGAACTTATAGAAATATACTAGATTAATAGCACTAATAACCCTACTAATACTATAATAAAATAGTCACCTAACTAAGCACTAAAGACACTAATAAAGACTAATAGAATTACTCTTTATATATAGGGTTAGGTCGACTAAACCCTACTAGACTAGTAATAGCGCTACTACTACCCTAAGAGCCTATTTTTTTTATTTTTAGCGCTATTACCTTAGATTTCTCCTATTTTTCTTATCTATTATGCTGCCTAAATGCCCTCTATACCTTTATTATACTATTATTCCCCTTATTCCTTACTAAATCCCTCTATTTAGCCTACTTACGCCTCTTTTATAGGTAGTCCTAATACGTTTAAAGATAAGGTAAAGATAATTATATATATTAGAGGATACTACTGCCTTATAGCGCTTAGTATCCCCTATCTAATGCGTTTAAAGATAAGGTTTAGGCAATTATATATATTAGAGGGTACTATTACCTCTAAAGCCACCTATAGGAAATCCTATAAAGACACTATAGCTAAACGAAGACCCTTTATATAAGGCATAGCTAAGACCTATCTACTAACACTAAGACCTAGCTGCCGCCTGCCTAGACCGCCTAAAAATCACTTATACTTACTTCTAGCGCGCTAAGGGCCGCGACTAACTAAATTAGCGTTTTAGTAATATAATTTAGTAGCTATAGCGCTTAGAACGCCTTATTTCCTTTCTTTTCTTCCCCTAGAAGCCTATATAGCTATAATTAATAGTTATAGTGCTAGTAGTCACTCCCTAGAAGCCGCTAACTACTATAACTACTAAAAATAGAGCTTTTAGTTAAGATATTAGTACTTAGGCCGCCGCCTTTTAATTACTTTAGCGCCTCTAGCGCTATATTCTAACTAAATTAATACTATTAGTATTACTATTAGATTAGTATAGCACTTCTAGTGCTTTAATTTAACTACTATAGCACTCTTAAAGCCTTAATCCTATTTCCCCTAAAACCCTTAAACTACTATAGTTACTAGTTATAAGGCTATTAATTAATTTACTTAGCGCCTCTAGTGCGCTAAATTTAATTAAACTAGCGTTTCTAGCGCCTTCTAGCTGCCTTCTAGAGCTCTAGATTAGTTAATTTAGCACTACTAATGCCCTAGCTTAATTCCCCTAGCAGCTAAAAAAAAAACCCTTAAAGCCTAATGTAAATTATTCCTTAGGCGCTATTAAGCTACTATAGCTAGCGTATTATTAATTAATATAGTTCTAATAGTGCCTATAGAGTACCTATATTAATTAACCTACTAGGCTATATTTACTAGTAGCTAGCTAGTTGGAGGATTTCTAGGAGACCTGCCTAGGCCTGCTTAGGCCTGCCTGACCTGCCTCTCTTATATACCCTCTAACCTCTAGGGTGGATAGCTGCCGCCCTATAATATTTATGCGCTACTTTATATTTTCTATAAAATTTATTTATATATATTTTCTAAAAAATCAACTTATAGCTCCTAATTTTTATATTAAATAGGTATTCTTATATTTTATTAGTTATACTCTATACTATTTAATATAGCTTTATAAGATAAATTAAATAGTATTAAAATTATATATAATAGATATTATTTAGCTAAGATAAAGGAGCTTAAAAAAATAATAAAAATAGAGATATCCTTATTTAACCCCCTAGCTATTAACTAACTATACTAAAACCTATACTATTAGGATTAGTATAATAAGATAATTTAAATAGTATTATTTTCTTTATAATCTAACTACTTTTAGTAAAGTTACTAATAGTATAGGGTAAAATTCCTACTAGGACGCTACCTTATAGCTACTCTATACTAGTAGCTATCTTAACAACTATTAAGCTAACGACGATAGTAAGGCCACTATAACTATAACTAGGGTTTATTATGACCTAGTATAGGGTACCTACCCTATATCTACCCTATACTAGACCCTACTACACTATAAAAGAAAAGATAGTTAGTGTTATAACTACTAGTAATAGTGTAGTAGCTATGTAATAGCTTACTACCTTAGGCAGTAAGCTAGGCTAGTGCTAGTAGTCCTATTCCTTCCTTTTATATTTTAGTTAAAATAGATTAATTAATAATTAAGAAGCAATTTCTAATGTCTAGACATTAGAACAAATAGACTAGTTATCCTAATAGTTAGTATATCCCTAGCCTAGCTCTAAATAGCCCTTAAAGAAGTGTGTATACCTAGAACCCTTACTTAACCCTTAGTAGGACTAGATAAGGCCTTAGGGAGCCTTTAGAAAGATAAAAAGGGTTAAAAAAAAAGCTAAAAGGAATAACTTACTTAGCACAATTATTACTATTATTAATAATAAAAAAGGGAGGAATTAGGAAGAGCTAGAGTGTGTTTTTATTCTTATAACTAGCCTATAAATATAAGGCTTTTTTAAGGTGTTTTAGACCTCTATCTTTTTAAACTACCTATACTAGGCCTAGGTTAGACCTAACCTAGGTCTAGGTATACTATAATATACCTCTAACCTTTATCTTTACCTACTCTTTATTATCTATAAGCCTTTTTAAATACTAATATAATATATATAATATCTTATATTATACTATACTATCTTTAAACTAAACCTTACCTATACCTACACTAACCTATAAAGATATTATTTTTTCTTTCTTTATTTATATTATCTTATATATTAATCTTTTTTAATATTTTATCTTTTATTTACCTTATTTTATTTTCCTTTTTTATAATACATAACATATTATAGGTTATATAGTGCCTCTATACTAACCCTACTTAGGTGCTGCCTTATTTCTATACTATTCTTAATATTGAGGGGGAGGTTTTTACCTTAGGACCTTTAGTTTTTTCCTTTCTTTAATCTTTTTAAAAGTTCTAGACAGGCCTAGAGCCTAATTAGTATATTAATAATAATAATAATAAGTTACTATATATTTTATATGCCTAGTATATTAATATAAATATATTAGTCTATATTAGAAGATTTTTTCTAAAGCCTAAATATAACTAAATTATATAGTAGAGTATATATAACTAAAAGTATACTAAATTCCTTACTAAATAAAAAGACCTTTTTAATTTAACTATAATTAATTAATATACTAGTGTTATAAATAATAAAAAGGTAGTAATACTAAGCGGCCTAAGGAAGCGACTAAGTAAATAATAAGTAGTAACACAACCTAAGGGTTATATAATGCGCTTATAAGGATTATATATAAGCATAGTAAGCGGCGCTTACTATAATTACTAGTAAGTAAGGTAATCCTAAATTATAGTAGAGGGATAGATAAGTATATAAGGAATAGGAATTCCTATAGCTAGGTAGTCTAGATCTCTACTAATTAATCTAAGTAATAGTTTTACTATTAGGAATAACTTCCTAATAGTACTTACTATATACTATAATAAACCGACTCTTTAAGTATTAAGCCTACTTATATTTACCTAACTTACTTTTTAAGAAATAGACCCTTCTATAACTTAGAATAAGCTACTATTATATTTTAATTAGTCCTATTTAGTAAGTTACTTAAAACCTTAAGTAGTACTAACCTTTATAATATCTACTATAAATAGTTATATTACTATCTTAGCCTAAGTTATTATAGTATAAGCTAAAACTATTAAGGAAATAAAATAATAAATAGAATATCTTATAAAATAGCTAGAAGAACTTAGAACTAATAAAGAAAAGAATAACTATAGCTAACCTAAGTTCTCTAAGCTAGAGAGCTATAATAGAACTAAAGATAATATTAGAATCTTCTTAACTTAAGCTAAAGCCTACCTTAAGGTTAATAATAGTCTTAATATAGCTAAGAATTAAATTCTTTATATTAGAAACCTTCTAATAGGTAAGGCATTAGAATAGTAGGAGCTAACCCTTAGAAACTATCTTAATAATAGTCCTATAGATTATAATACTAAAACAAATAAAGCTTTTAAAGACTATAAAAAGTTTAAATAACTCCTTAAGAATACCTTTAGCGACCTAGATAAATTATATACTATAACTTATAAACTTAAGTTACTTAAATAAACTAGATCTACTTAGCACTATATATAAGAATTCT
>JAFEME010000252.1:0-41802 GCA_018831755.1 Niveomyces coronatus | reverse complement strand
CCCCCCCCCCCCCCCCCCCCTCAATCTTGTCCTTCCCTCCTCCAATCCCCAATCTCTCCCGCTGACATCTCCTCCAGGATCCAAGAACGCCTCCTCCACGCCCTCAACGCCGACTCGTCCAACTGGCCCACCACCATCCAGAACCACGCGACGCACCTCCTCCGCTCCGGCCAGGTCCTCACCTTCCCCGCGCTCCTGCGGCGCGTCCTCGACGACGTACAGGAGGCCAGCAGCAGCAATGGCGGCAGCGGCAGCAGTAGCGGCGGTGGCAGCTCACCGCACTCCTCCGTGGCAACAACAAACGGCGGCGGCCTGACAAACGGCACGTCAGAGACAAATACAACAACAAATAATGCTAATCATAATGCTAATAAGTCCTCGCTGGCGATCCCGCAAGGCGTCGTCGACGAAACGATTCGTGTTACCAAGGAATGTCTGGAGACTGTGTGCGAGATTGTGGACTAGGAAAACCAACAGAAAAAAAAGAAGCACAGGGTTTGAAAAGACATCGCATGGTTGACGAGGGACAAAATACAGGAAAGCCGCAAAACGCTCGGGGTTGTCCGTCTTGCGCTGCAAAACGCAGCAGCCACAACCACAACAAACAAGGCACTGTGTCTGGCGGAGCAGGTGCGCAGAGTCGTCACTCGTCTGACCAACCAACCACATAACCACAATAGAGCTCCTCGTCTAGGTAGCCACCGCCAGCTCGACTGCGACACATACACACACACACACACACATATATATATATATACTTCACTTCACGCTGCTCTGTCGTCAAATCAATTGCATCGTCTATGAAAGCTGAATCTATCTAGAGCCATCACCCGTCGCGTGCCAGCTCTTCTTCCTCTTCAAGATCTCGAAAAAAAAAAAACCAAGCACTGTAAACTCAATATGCTCAAAGGCACGCGACGCCTCTACATTACCCTCTAGAATCTCAACTCCCAGCTAAAGAATAGCCGCCCGACCCAGAGTACATCTTATGGCACTCGGTCGCTGGCCTGGGTAGGGCAATACTGCTCCCGCCATGCGCCCAGTCCTGTAGAATACAACGCCACACATGCTCTCCGCTTGCTACAGCCTTGCTACTTTTAGTCATACAGTCCATCGTCGTTACCAGCGTCACCGAAGGAGTCGCCACCGCCGCCTTGGCCTTGCTCACCCTCGGGGAACTTGAAAAAGGCGCCGGGCCCGGCATTCTTCATTTGCTGGGCAAAGGCCTCGTACCGGCGAATCTCCACATCGCTGACGGATCTGCGTGCCATCTGCATGGCCTCCTCGAAATGTGCCTTGGTCAGAACGGGCACCGGATCTTCGCCCTCATCCTCGTCCATGTCCATATCTCCCGCAGCCTCGCGCTCCTTTGTACGTGCAATATCGGCGTCGATCGACTCCTTGATAGCAATCTTGGCTGCACGCTGGGCGATGAAGCTGATATCGGCACCAGAGAAACCGTGAGTCTTGGCGGCGATGAACCCGAGATCCACGTCTTGAGCGACGGGGGATTTACGTAGCTGGGCCTGGATGATGCTCAGACGGCCAGGCTCATCGGGGAGGGGAACATAAATGAGCGAGTCTAGACGCCCGGGACGGCAGAGAGCAGGATCCAGTTGCTCCGGTCGGTTGGTGGCACCAATGACGAAAACGTTCTTCTTTGAAGTCATGCCGTCCATCTCAGTGAGAAGCTGATTGACGACACGGTCAGACGCTCCTCCGGCATCACCAACTGAGCCGCCACGGGCCTTGGCAATAGAGTCCAATTCGTCGAGGAAGACGATGCAGGGAGCGGCAGCACGGGCCTTGTCGAAGATGTCGCGAATATTGCTCTCAGACTCGCCAAACCACATACTGAGGAGCTCAGGTCCCTTGACCGAAATGAAGTTGGCGGCACACTCGTTGGCGACAGCCTTAGCCAACATGGTTTTACCCGTACCAGGGGGACCGTAGAACAGGACACCTCGAGATGGGGAGAGACCAAACTTGAGAAACTTTTCAGGGTGGTCGACAGGGTACTGGACCTGCTCGCGCAAGTCCTGCTTGACGCCCTCAAGACCACCGATGTCCTCCCAGCGTACATTGGGAACTTCCACGACGGCGACCTCGCGTAGGGCAGAGGGGTTGGAAACACCGAGGGCGAAGCGGAAGTTCTCCATGGTGACGCCCAACGAATCGAGCACCTCGGCGTCAATGGTGTCCTCGTCGAGATCAATGAGATCCATCTTTTCACGGATCTGCTGCATGGCAGCCTCGGAGCAGAGTGCGGCGACATCAGAGCCCACGTAGCCGTGAGTCTCGGACGCAATCTGCTCCAGGTCAACGTCGTCGCCGAGCTTCATGTTCTTGGTGTGGATCTGCAGAATCTCGAGACGGCCAGTAGGGTCCGGGACGCCAATGTCGACTTCGCGGTCAAAGCGGCCGAAGCGGCGCAGGGCAGGGTCGATAGAATTGGGACGGTTGGTGGCGGCCATGACCACGACGTTGGAGCGAGCCTTCATGCCGTCCATGAGGGTGAGAAGTTGGGACACAACACGGCGCTCGACCTCGCCATTCGTCTTCTCACGCTTCGGGGCGATTGAGTCGATCTCATCAATGAATATGATGGCGGGCGAGTTCTTCTCGGCTTCCTCAAAGGCCTTGCGCAGGTTGGACTCCGACTCACCAGCCATCTTCGACATGATTTCAGGGCCATTGATAAGGAAGAAGAAGGCACCGGTCTCGTTGGCGACGGCACGGGCCATCAGGGTTTTACCGGTACCGGGAGGACCATATAGCAGGACACCACGTGGAGGCTTGATACCGATGGACTTGAAAAGCTGCGGATGGCGCAACGGGAGTTCCACCATCTCGCGGATCTGGGCCATTTGTTTGCGGCAGCCACCGATGTCATCGTAGCCGACCTCGTTTAGGTTGTTCTCCTCCTCGTCACGCTCAATCGGGTCACCCTCACAGTGAATAACGGTGTCTTGCGCCACAATACCAAACTCAGGAGGATCAACTTCGACCACCTTGAACTCGACCTGCCTCATACCGCCGCGAACGATAAAAAGGTCACCTTGACGGACCGGACGATAGGCCTCGCGGAAGTAGGGGGCGAGAAACACGTCGAAGAGCGAGCCCGTGATGCCCTCGACAGTATCGGCAATGGGAAGAACAGCAATGCGCTTGGCCTAGACTCTATTAGCAGTAGAACTTGATGCTGGCCAGTCGGGTGGACGCACATATTTGATGTCAGGGCATGGCTGAATGGTAATCATGTCTCCATGCTTCACTCGGAGGTTGTGACGAACAACGCGATTTATGCGGGCGCTGCCGTCATCGAGCTCCTCGTCGGCGAGCACAATGAGAACAGTGTCCTTTCTCTTTTTACCGCGAACAAGAACTGTGTCACCGCGAAATAGTTGCAGCTCCTCCATAGTGTTTTCGGATAGTGCAATGATGCTGTTGTCGTCGTTGACTGCATCGGTCACCCTAGGGCGGGGGGTTAGCTTGAGAGCGCCAAGCGAGTGCACGAAACTACAAACATGAGCTGATTGGGCTTCTTCTTCTTCTTGAGGATAGCCGTGGCGGTGTCATCTTCCTGTGAAATTGGTCAGAATCGCGCTTGCTGCTGCCACCTCGACGCTTCTTACGGCCTTGATTTCTGCGCCAGAGACGTCGCTGAGAGTGAACGTTAGCGGGTTCGGAGCTGTGGGCAGAGCGAGCTACATCGAGAGCTCAACCAAGCAGGACTCACGTCAGATTGACCTTTTTCTTATGGTCCTCGGGTTGGGAAGCCATTGTGATGGGATGTGAGCGTGAAAAAAGAAGCGAGCGAGCCGGGCGGGTGGTGCAAAGACGGAGCTGACTTGGCTCGGGAAACGGAAAAGCACGATTGTCGATAACCTTTCCCGTCGAGATGGGACAAGAATCAGAGTGCGCCTTTTAAAAGAAGAGACAGGGTTGATTCGCCTAGTGGCTCAAGAAAATTAAAAGGACAGACAGAGGATGATTGTGTTGGCGGATAAAAGTAGAGCGGATGATGAGAAGGTAAAGGGAAGCAAGAAAGAGGAGCCTAGGTTGCAAAAGGTGAGGTGAGGTAATGCCACAGTAGCTCGCTCGGGTGCTATGACGACGGGAGGTACCTTGTACAAGGCACAGTCCGAGTAGTCCACTATAGATAGCTATGGAGTGGCAGTATGAGCCAATCAGAAATCTCAAATGTTGCTCAAAAGCGGAACATCGATAGTCCAGGTACCTCCAGCACCCAACATCCTCCCCTCCAGGCCATGCTGGATACCGCTGTGGCGAGACCGCTAGACGGCCCGGCACAGCGGGCGTAGGCAAGGCGCCGGGAGCAGTGGCCAGTGGAACGTTCTGCCGCCTTCCACCACCAGGCAGCTTCAGGCCACGCAATTGACGCAGGGCGGCCAATGGTGAGCCGAAAAAAAAAAGCCTATTCCGCCATAGTAAACATGGAGAGGAGCGGCAGCTTTTTTTGTTCACCGCTTGCTAGCCTGTCAGTGGTGAATCGATTACAAGTGAACGACCGGTTCATCGTTGCTTTGTCATCTCTCGAACCTTGTTATCATTGTCTGCCTGTACGACACTGCAGGGCTCTCATATTCATCTCCCTGTTGCTCATCCCTTGCTCAGCAAGCGATGTGCTCAGAAAGCGTCTCGTATCCCGACTGCATGATCGCAGACGGGTAGCGTCACACGGCATCGTTGTCGGTGACGCAAACGAGTGCGCATGGGGCGACTGTTATTCTACATATCGAGGACAAATGCATAGCCTGAAAATTTATGCCCGTCAAGCATGTTCACGGGCCGAGACGCATGAATACGCCAAGATGAGCGATGCTCGTCGCCAACGGCACCGTGATGGCGTGACTTCGAGGCGCTGCCGCGATGGTACCCTGACTCGACTGCACGCTTCGACATGACGACGCAAGACCGACAGAGGAGCCAAGCATGTTTGTCAGTGGTCGTCTCTTGTGCAAGCAAGCGCTTGTTTTAGGGATATATCATGAGACGCGGCTATCTTGCCTGATGTAGACCCGATGTTTCACCCACCACGGAAGGGCGTTTACTTGGTTGCAGCTCTCATCAATCAGGATTGTAGCATCTACAAGTCTTTCTGTATATATATACTTGAGATTTTCTCATCGCTAGTATTTAAATCGCGACTCTGGAAATGGCCAAGTCGACTCGGCTTGTTGAAATGTCGAGCGGCCATGCATGCGTTGCCCTTGCAACATCCAAGTAAAACGAGGCAATCGTGTATCTACATACGAGATCACCACTTGACAACCACAAGAACTGCAAGGGAGCGGGGAACTAGAAGTAGCACGGCGAAGAACACTTCTCATGTACAACGCAAACAACCCTGCTGATTCAAGGAAACGAGGCCCAAGAGCCCAATCGCGGACACGGTTTGCAGTCGACTCGGCACACAGACACATGCATCAGGTGAAACGCGAGTGAGGTGCTGCATAAGTAGATCAGATTCCTGTCGCCTCAAACCATTTCTGGGACATCGCATTGCATCCTCTGTTTTTTAACTATAGCCTCTCCTCGCAGAGAATCACTGGACTAGCAGCTCGACCGTGAGGCATCTCCAATCATCTCAGCATCCAGCACAGCCCTGCGACTCTAACAAACCAGTTCATCAACCCGAAGAACGACACCGCTTCGGTCCTCGCACCTCTCTGCAGCTTGAAACAGTCATGCAAATTGTAGAGCCCCAGTACCCGCGACGGCTGGTGTCCGCCATCCCGAACCGCATCCGGAACCACTTCGTCGCCGCCGTCGGCGAGTTCGTCGGCACCTTTCTCTTCCTCTTCTTCGCCTTTGCCGCGACGCAGATCGCAAACACCTCGCTCAAGGGCCATCGCGCGCAGCAAGATAGCGACACGCGCACCATTGCCAACGTGCCCGACACGCCGACGCTCCTGTTCATCTCGCTGGCCTTTGGGTTCTCCCTCGCCGTGAATGCCTGGGTCTTTTTCCGCATCAGCGGAGGTATGTAGAACAGACACTGATCCGGACATTTAGACTGCTGTGGCTCACGCGGCGCCCTCCTTTTTTCTGCTAGGTCTCTTCAACCCGGCCGTCACTTTCGGCCTTGTCCTCATCGGTGGTCTCGGCCCCATGCGCGCGCTCCTCATCTTCATCTCCCAGATACTCGGCGCCGTCGCGTCTGCCGCGCTCGTCTCCGCGCTCTTCCCCGGCGAGCTCCAAGTCGCGACGGCTCTCGGCGCGGGGACCAGCATCGCGCAGGGTGTTTGGATCGAGGCCTTCTTGACCGCCGAGCTCGTCTTCACCATCATCATGCTCGCTGCCGAGAAGCACAAGGGCACTTTCCTGGCACCGATAGGCATCGGCCTGTCACTGTTTATCGCCGAGCTGGCCGGTGTCTTCTTCACCGGCGGCTCGCTGAACCCCGCACGCAGCTTCGGGCCATGCGTCGTCCTGCACAGCTTTCCAGGCTACCACTGGATCTACTGGGTTGGTCCGGGCATCGGCGGTCTCATGGCCGCCAGCTTCTACCACGTCATCAACATCCTCGAGTACGAGACGGCCAACCCCGGCCAGGACTTCAACGAAAAGGAGATGAACCGCTTTGTGTTCGACGAGGAGGCTGCGCATACCGGCGCACACGTGGTGCGTCCTGACACGGCTGATGTTCTCGAGCCCATGGTCTCACCTGGTCTCTCGGTCGATATGCCCGGCGGTATCCTCGGCGGTCGATTACCGGGCAACCATGTTCATCCAGATGCGACGGGAGCAGTGCAAGCTCCTCAAGGCGCTGCCGCGGCCAACGTGCCTCGCAAGACTGATTGAAATACTGATCATTTGGTTTGGCTGTCAACGATATTAAGTCGACAGATATGGATATGGCCATGTATTACTTCCTGAAGTGCAGTCGTTGCTCTTGAGACGTTGAAAGGCTTGAAACAGTATGTGCTTCATCAATAACTCGCTCTAATAATACTTGTGTCCATTTTTGAAAAGAGTTCAAATTTCAATGACAAAATCCAAAAAAAAGCATCGTAAACGCCGTGTAGCCGAAAAAAAAAAGCCATGCACATCTCATTCCTCATTCTCAAACGCATCGTTCAAGTAGCGCACAAAGAGCGTGCGCAGACGGTCGGCGGCCATGTTCCCGACCGCCTCCAGCCCGATGCCACCTCTGTTCAGCCCGATGAACGCCCTCCGGTGCCGCTGCAGCCCGGGCAGGCCCAGCTTCTTCAGCGGCGGCAGGCTCACGACCAGGTCCTGCTGCGCCGAGGGGTCGCTGAGCGGGATCCTCACGTCGCCGCCCGCCTCGTCCCCCTGCTGCTCCAGTATGCTCCTGACGACCATCTGCGTCTCGCGGTCCAGCACGAACAGGTAGTCGCCGCCGGCGTCCCGCCCGCGCGGCTCCGTCGACTGGTTCGGCCGCACCACCCTGCGCCCCTCGCCCGCGATCGCCTCCCACAGCGCGTCAAAGGTGCTCGTCGCCCGCGCCTCGTCGTCCTCCCAGATGATGGTGAAGAGCGGGCTGTCCCACCTCGTCATCGGGTTCGGCTCCTCGTAGCGGAACGCCAGGTTGTCCCAGCTCGCCTCGGCGTAGGCGTCGGGCGCCGCGCCGCCCTCGAGGCGCTCCCGGTTGACCGCCCTCGCCCGGTCGGGCGCGCACCCGACCTGCAGGACGCAGCTCGGCGTCCGCGCGGCCTTGGCCTCGCAGTGCAGCTGGTAGCGCCAGCCCTTGATGTAGTTGAGGCCGTCGAGGATGACGACGTCCCGGTCGGAGAGCACGCGCTTGACGGCGCCGTAGATGGCGGCGCGGGCGTCCTTCTCGGAGGCGTTGGCGGAGCGCACGTGAGCGGGCACGGACGCGAGGTCGTATACGGAGCGCGGGATGGACAGGCTGTCGTCGGATATGAGGTGCAGGCGGCGGTTGGAGCCGGCGATGCGGCGCGAGAGGTACTCGTGGAGCTGCGCGGCCCGCGTCGACTTGCCCGAGGTCGGGAGCCCGCTGATGATTATGAGCTAGAGAGGATCAGTTCTACGTCGAGTAAAGTGTTGTGTATATTCGTGGGAAAAAGCAACATACCGGCATGGCTGCTTCGTGTGAGGTGGGAAAAAACGCGACAAATGGTGGGGTTTTAGAAGACGGTTGTGGGCATTATCGGGACGTTGAGATTTTCGACTCGCGTGAGTATATTACGCCTTTTCTACATTATGGCGGTACGAAAATCTACAGGCATGACTTCTTTCGTTCGAAAATAAAAAGGATAGATTTTTGGCCCCCCAACATACATTATATTCGTCGACATATTTATGATCTCGTATGGTGCGTCTCGTAGACCTGGTATCAAAGTAATTATGGTCGCATGACATATATCCAAGAAGAAATCGTAAAAAGAGTATAGCATGCCGCCTCTCCTACATGACGGTACAGCAGGCCTTTTCGAGCTTGCGCAGGACACGAGGAAGCACCTTCTCCACCATGGCGGCAATCTCGTCCTGCTGGTTCTGGTTCTGGTTCTGCCCGCCGTGCTGCTGGCCGCCATGCTGCTGGCCACCATGTTGCTGGCCGCCATGTTGCTGCTGCCCGCCGTGCTGCGGCTGATGGTATCCTCCGCCTCCGGGGGGGAGCGGCTCGCCGCCCTGGAGGTTGATGTAGATGCGCCCGGCATTCTCCTCGGTGCGGAACTGCAGGCCCATCTCGCGGCACAGCTCCTCGACCTTGGGCTTGATCTTCTGCACGTGGCCGACCGAGTGGTTTCCCTTGCCGACGATGGCGTGGAGGTGCGTCTGGCCGCGGGCGCGGTCGGCGCGGATGCGCTCCTCGAGGATGCGCTCGGCCTCCTCGACGAACAGGCCGTGCAGGTCGATGGCGTCGCCCTCGACGCGGCCGGGCGCGTTGTTGGCGCGGAAGATGAACTCGGAGGCCTGGCGGTTGTACTCGTCCATCTTGGCGTCGTGCGCCTTGCCCTCGTTGGAGAGCTCCTTTGCCCTGGCGCCGTCGCCCGCGCCATAGGCCTTGTGAGACTGTGAGGCGGAGCGCAAGAGTCAGTCTCAGCCGCCAATGTCTCTCTTACTCCCCCGGCCTCCTTTTTCTCGCTCCTTTCTCTACGGGGCAGTCTCGTGTGTTTGTGGCGAAGTTAGGTACGCACCTTGTCGAAGCAGGCATTGCGCTTCTCGGCCTCTGCTCGCGCCAGGCCACGCAGCCGGTCGTACTCGCGCTCCGAGTCGTCGCCGTGATCGCCCGCGTTGAAGGCTGTAGCTCGACGCGGTCAAGGGGTTAGGCACTGGACATGTCTTTCCCATGATCGATAGCGTTGTGGTGATGTCGCGAAACACGTACCGCGGCCGCCCAGCCTGGTCATTGGAATCGACATGATGGCGGAGAGGAGATGCAAAAGGGAAGGGGGGAGACTTTGCTTTGGGATCTTCGTGTGCAGGGGATCAAAAATAGGGAGAAGAAGTAATGTATAGTTAGTGATGTAGATCGAAAAAAAAAATTGCTATGGTCTCGGTAGTATGTAGACCTGATTTGGGTCACGATACATCGGACTCCCCACGAGAAAGTTTAATCTCAGCCCCTGTTGCCAGATTCAAAGGGCAATCTGAGCCCCCAAGTCTGGAGGCAATCAGGGCATCTCATAAGGAAGGCATGTGGAGCCAATGTACCCCCCTACCAGTAAATTGTATAGGCAGTGCAAGCCAAGATGGGGTAGGTGAAGGCTCTGGTGCATTACAGCTCTTACACAAGCATACTGTAGCCTACCAACGCTGGCGCATGTAATGTGCTAGCACAAAATTTTAGTTAGCGCCAATAGCTGGTGACTGATGCCTGTTGGGGAAGTGGCGGACGCACTGGTCTTTCGCTGGCCATGAAACGTAACAACAATGATTTGGACACTGCTCGCTTGATCCTAGATGGGATTCTAGACAAAAGCGGTTTGACAATGCCGCACGAGAACTTGGCTATCCTTTTGAGGCACAACGCAGAGAGTCGGGAAACACGTGTCCGATTTACGATGAGTAGGGAAGACGAGCCAAGCGACGAAAGATATACCCATTATCAGCGTCTTATTCACTATCTTTCTGCTTGTGTGATAAAGTAGCTTCTACTATGCTAATTGCCCTGTTAACTAAGAAACGATCGCCCGCAAAGGTCAGTTTCTGTACAGCTTTCTCATAACTATAAAACTCAACATTAAATTTATGCGCCTCATGTTGAGAAGGCGGTCTCGACTCTACAACGGCGGCCACAAACCACCAAATAATTTTCACCTCGTCATCTCTAATGCGTCTATATTGCATCGTAATCGGCTCGCAGGCGCCTCTAAAGAACCGTGGCTCGTCCTTTATGTGTTCCTGTTCCGTTTCGACCATAGGGCAGGCACGAGATAATAAATCGACAGGCAGCAGATAACAAGAAAAGCCAGTTTCCTGCTCGGTTTCGCGGATCGCGGCGGCTTGACGGGACTCGCCGAGACTGCGACGACCTTTAGGGAGGACGTACTCATCACGCTCACGTAAGTGAAGGATACAAATCCCTCGATTTGAAAGTCGGAAAAGAACAGTACCGGCGCTTTCAACAAATTTATCCGCGGTGTAGATTTCCATATCGAATCGGGAGGCGGCCATGATTACGATTAAAAGTTTGCGTGTTGTGTTTGCGAGTTTGACTGAGGTACTGAGCGATTTGAACTTCCGAGGTCAACTTCGCTCACTCCCTGATGCTTTCCCGCGATGTAGGCAATCCTTGTTGATCGGCCCGGACTGTGAAGTCTTGCGGTACTCAAACGTTTTAGATTCGTGGTGTTAAATCAATCCAGGGTAGGCATCAAGTGATGGGTAGTTTAGCCAAATTAGAGAACGATTTCGTTATTATGTGAACCCCACCCTTTTTCTCCTCTTCTCGCCAGCGTGGTGTCGGTGACAGTACCAGCCCAACCAGATGGCTGCCCGACTCACAGCGGTGCGAATAAAGCCTACGTACAAGGCTCAGCGCTGGCTTTAATATTTTCATGTCAGCAGGCTATCGGCGTAGAGTGGGCGACTGACCTCGAATTCACCATGCCACATCTTGACTCTTCTAAATTTAAGAGAACATCATACTTAGCTCAAAGCCCCAACTATGATGCAATCCTCAGTCGCACTATTATTCAAGTGCAAAACTTCTTGCCCTTCCATGACTTGCTCCCTGCTTTTCACTGTCTAACGAAGGATCCTTTACCTCATTGCAGACTGTGCGCCCCGCCAGGTCCGTCGTCGTGGTGGATTCGGGAAACACCACACCACAACAGACCCAGGATGAGCAGCGTCGAGTTAGATGCCGTCAAAACACAACTCACAGATCCCATTGACATCCCTTCCTCTTACTCCGATGATCTCTCCTAGCCTGTGTTTGTGCAAGCTTGGCGTGGCCGGTAAGCGACTTTGGAACGACGAGTCACGTGGGCTGGAGCTTTGCAGCAAGGTCGCAACAGCCCCGGTACAAGAACAGACTCTTCGCGAGGACACGATACCTTGGGAATGAAACATCTCGTATGCCGTAGATTGAGAGGTTCGAGAGAAAGAGAAGCTGAGCGATAGAGAGATGAAGCAAAAAAGAAATTGGCTACATTGTCGGGGCCCTCTTGGGTGCTGGCACAAAAACGAATCTAGGCTTTTCCATGGGATTTCAATTATGATTGCAACTTACTACTACCTGGCACGGTAGCAGACCGCGTCACTTCAGCGCAGTGGCGACTGAGAAATGAGGGAACCACACCGAAAGACAGGGCGAGTCGACTTTTCGACGTACGTTGCTAGTCAGGTACCATCGCGACGAGTGACTAGGATGATTATCATCACAGACTAGACACGCCTTAGTTAGACTGTGAACTTGGCATATTCGTCTACGGCTGTTGTCGTAGGGCCGCCACGTCTGCGACTGCAAGTGCGAGCGGTTGGTCTGCACGGCGAGCGCTGGCTCTTCTTGTGAACCTTGCCGAAACTATTGCTGTGTCCTGGTGTCGCGGCAGTCACCTGTGGGCTGGCTTCTAGAAAAAATATGCTTCCATTGGTACGAGGCGCTGGAGTATGCTGGTGTATTCTTTAGTCAGACGATGCACGTGGACCGTGGACGTATGTATAAACCGGATGAAGAGCGGCATAAAGAAGTGCCTTTTGATCGGTCGGGTGACGTTTTATGTAGCATGTTATGCGTTAACCAAGATTCGACCATATCCGTGGCATCTGTGCACCATCCGGGCGATATGGCATTTCTTGAGAGTCGGGCTGACTGACTGCTATCGAATAAGTGTGAACTCTCCGATTATTGAAAAGAAAATACTAAAGTAATGACAAGTCGCCGCATGCGTGTGATCATCATTTGAGGCTCTTAAAGTGAGTTTCGAGAGCTAGAGTCTGGTCCTAGGCTGGCCTTATTTGACGAAACACAAATTCTTAGACATCTCGTTTTATTAGAGCTCGCTGGTTTCATAGAAACACTCTAACGTTTCGTATGCGCAGCGAATCCATTCCTGTCCCTAGCAATAGCCCGTCGCTTCTAAATTATTAAGACCAACGTCCTATAAGCACACTAAGACCAGCAGAACTCGCCGCCAGCATTCGCCAGCACGGTTCCTAAAGTGGTCATTTTTTTCATCCATAGGAGGGCTCTAGCGGTGAGTCGTCGATTCTCTTAAAAACGTAGGCGCGGAAGTCGGTAGAATTGCTAACAGTAGCCGTCATAAATCTCAAGTTTTAATGATGTGCGGCTTAATGTTGTCTGTCTTGCTTATTTCTTCGTTTGTGACGTAGATTCTAGACACAAAGAGCTCAGTCTCCTAACTTCGGTTTGCTCTGCCTCTGAACACAGTTTTGACATAATGACCGCGAGGATTCGCGCCTCGTAAGGCGCTCTCTAAGCTACACTTCCTCGCAGCGACAACGAAAGTGATGGCTAAAAAAGTCATGATGATACGTGCTGCGCAAGCTGTAGCGCGTCACGATGGTGCCGATGATGTAGAAAACATGAAGCGTTATAATGCTGCGCAAGGGCGAAGAGCGTGCAACCTAATCTGAATTGGTAGGGCAGAAAGATTCCACCGAGATTAAAAAGATCAGTATTGTCTGTTAATAGGCATACGGCCATCTTCGTTGCCGACGTCGAATCTTACGTACTGTAGAAGTAAAAGATGCAGCGTGTTTCCGCCATGATATCTTGACCTAATGCGAGCGGGCGGCGGGTGGAGTCGAGGACGAGAAGCTTCCTCTTACAGGATCAACTTCCACAACACGTACAAGAGGCTAGAGAAAGTACCTACAGGTTGTGTAGTCAGAAGCCCGCGAAGACGGCACGCTACAAGCAACGCCTAAGGTGGCGAAAAGACCGCGATGCCAGTGGCACGACCATGTTCGATGAAATGATCATAGCCCAATTCGTCCACAGCAACAAGCTGTGCAATTTTCCGTGTAATGCCAATTGATGTCGGTTTTTGCCCATTCGATGGCTAGGCTGTCGATGCACAGTAGTTGAAGTTAAGTTGAGGATAAGCAGAAGTTAGCGGCCTGTTCTCGCCGAACAACTATGGTCACCATGGTTAGACCTCATGAAACGCTGGAGAAAAATGCAGAATGTGAGAAGAACAATAGGTCGCCGTTGTACTTAGTGCGATAACACCCTTATTGTAATAGTGAACGTGTTGTTTTCTTATAAATCGGCAGTCTGAGAGAAATGCATGCCTAGAGACCGTTGTTTCTAGTTCCTTTATAGTAGAGACACGATTTTCACATCTACGTAGTTTAAAGATGGCTCATATAGCAACACACCCCTCTCGCCGAACTAGGCGACATTATAAACGACTAAGGCAGTAAAGGTGTAGGGAATGACAGTAAAGTCGCATAACGAAGCACATCTCTGTCTTAATGGAGACAGCTGATTAAGGCAGAGCTGGCATAAACACGTGAACTTACAGTTTTTTCTATCCACGGCTGCTCTAAATGAGCGTAATTAGCGGCGCAGAGGCCTAAATGAACTTTTACACCTCAGCATGATCGAGTGTATCATATGCGCTTATGCCAATGTCAGTGCAACAACCTAGGTCAGCCTCCAGATAATACAACTTAGGTGTACCCAATGCTCGTTACGTACCAGTCCGGTAGCGAGGGTCTTGGTCTCTGTGTGCTAACAGGTAATTGTTGCACTGTAACTGGTAATAGTCACGGTCTCGACTGCGATAAGGCAGAGCATTGATGACATGAGAGTGAAGGACGGGCAAAAACGAGCATCTCGCGTGCACGAATAGTAAGTCGAGAGTCGGTGTAGTTTGTGAGAGAAGTCAGTTATCCCTCGTGGACCCTATGTCGCAAATCATTCCCAATGGCGACGCGTATCAGGGGCGAACACACCCGCTGTGATGCTGCTCCCCTTAGTGACTACTACACAAGGGCGGTTAAGCCAGAAGCGCTACGGCAGAGGTACTGCATTAGTTAGAGGTAGTACCTAACTACTAGTAGTAGTACGGTAAGTACCTACGATAAAGCCCACGGACAGTGCTTGTTCGGGTTCAACTCGAATCCTCCAAGCTACAAATCGAGGGAAACTCAAGAGTTCAGACAATGGTAACATATAGGTTTGTTTTTTATTTTTTACTTTTATTTTTTGGGCACCGTTCGTAAGCCCTATTTTTCTCACTGGTCTCTGCATTGCGAGGCCCGACTTCCCTCTGTACCGCATCGGTACTAATTACACAAACAAACTACGGGAGACATATACCTACTACCTACAGTACCATCCAGCACCGGCACTCCGGCCCTATAATCGCTGCATGTCTCCGCTAGCTGCAGCCTGCAAGGGCCAGGCGGGGAAGCCAGCCTGCCGTGTACCTGATGGCAGGGGGGGGGGGGGGGGAATGGCACGCTGTCACAGCACGTACTGTACTACCAGGTATCAGATACTAAGTAGATAGTATCCAGTAGTATGTACGTTAGTAGACGTCGGATGTGTGTGTGTGTGTTCCCTCACCTCAAGGAGGAAAAAGCAAGTCTGGCAATACTACCACATACACGCTCGACTCCAACACACTCTGGTTCCAACTCATTAAAAATTCCTAATTTCTGCCCGTGAGCAAGCATCTAATTCCACCAGCGTCATGCTCCAGAAACCAGCGAGCGACATGTCTCCCGTCCTCTCGCCACCTCTTCCTCCTCCTCATCACCCTCTCCTCTCCTGAACCCCTACGCATGATATCATGATCCATACCAGCAAAGTCACCGATCGATGTGCGAGACACCAATTACACTCCGCAGTCATGTCTCTCGATGGTGTGCCGGGCTAGAGAGCAAAAAATACTTGCCTCCCTTGATGTCCGCGCTGCCGCCCCCTTCCTCCCTCCAGTCCCGCGACGCTACCCACCAGCTCACTACCTCTTCTTCAAGGCCACGCTCAATGTTCGAGATGAAAAATTGAACAATCTCCAAAACTATGGGAAGAAAAAGACTCTTTTTACAAGTCTCGTCCCGGTTGGTGGCGCTGCGCTAATGCATTGGATCTCTGCCGCGTCGAGACATTGCATACCAGTCCCTCGATGTAGCATGAGCTGCCGCACGAGCACCCTCAAGACTAGAATACATGTAAACACACACACACACACATACGCACGTCTCTCCCTGAACACATGTTTCCTTTTTCTTCCCTCCAATAAGCAGAGACGCCACAAGAAGAAAAAGAAAAAGAAAAAGAAAAGAAAGTCTCCTTCTCCTGTGTATACCTCAACTCCACCACTCTCCTTAACCTTTTCTCAACAGAGTTACCAACAAATCTTCTTCCGGCTTACACAAAAAAACCTTGGCTCCTCGATATTATCATCACTCGAATCATACTTCCAAACATCTCAACCACACATCACAAATCAGCCACACATCAATAAACATGCGTCGTCGCTTCTTTGCCCAAGACGATGGCTACATTGCCCTACGAGAGCTCGACGCTCGGGGCCACCTCGCGCGGGCACGACACTCCTCCGACTCTCTTCTCGCGTCGTCGTCCTATGCTTCCTCCTCAACTGATGCCGAGCACCGCATGCCCGGCATCAGAAAGCGCATGTCCACCGTCTTCTCCAAGGGCCAGGGCCATCTCGCGGTGCCCGGCAACAAGTCGAAGCGAGCATCCATCCACCGCGCCTTTTCAGCGACAAAGGATGCCATTGGCGCGCTCCCTCACTCTCGACGCAGCAGCAGCGGCAGCAGCATCGATAGCCAAGAAGAGACGGAAAAGTCGGGCAAGGACAAGCTCGTCTGGGTCAAGTGCTGGAATAATGCACCCTTTCCAAACTGCGGCTGCGTCTTTACCATCAGGCACTACACACTCTTTGTCCCCTTCTGAAGCATTCATTTAATCATTTCTGAGCTGAAATTCTGCATATCTTCCCGTCTACAACACTTGCCCGTCAGAGGCTATTCCTTTTGTACGCTACTATTATATACTTTTTATGTAACATTATCGGCACTTAATCAGATTGCATTTTGGATCACAAAGATATCCTCCCATTTCCTAGAAACGTGAAGCCGCTACACTGGCCAAAAGCATCGATGCATAGACACCTTATTCAAAAGTCTTCGATACGTAGAAGTAAAGAATCGCAGATGCGCAACACGAACACCCAAAGCAAAAAAATTACCCGTTGCCATAGCATGGGTAGGATGAGGTGCAAAAAGATCGACAGAGACAAGATTCGAACTTGCGAACGCGAACGTATTGCATCTCTCGGATAATTCAAGTGCAACCCCTTAACCACTCGGGCACTCTGCCTGAATGGGTAAGCGGGAAACTATTACTCAATATATAGTAAGTTGTGCTCAGGCCACCCAGGCACGGTTTCCCTCTTCACATATTAGATTCTCTGTAGCCTCCGGTCTCTATATAGCTTCACAATTAGACTATGTTCAAGCCCGTCACAGCTAAAGACAACTCTAAGCCCAGCTGTCCATTTCCGCCTACTGCCATATCTACATAGGCCTCGCATCGTAACAAGGGCAGCCGAGACAAAATGACCTTTATGCGGGCGGTCAGGGTTGGGCGCGGTCTGCGTCTGGCCGGCTGTGTCGAGCGGTATAGTTCCCTCCCCCCCCCCGCCTCTACACGTCCTTTCCCTACCTTGAGTCGATGCCAACTCCGTCACAACTCACAGAATCACTAACAATCATCTCCAACAGAGCCGCACACACACCCACCCGCCACGTTCTCCCACCCGCGCACCACCTATTCAGCACATCGCCGACACACCTCAAAAAGCCCAAGCCCTCCCCGCCGCCTCCCTCCAAGTCCGCCGCCGCCGCCGCCGCACCCGCCTTCGACCCCCTCGACCTCGGACCCCTCGAGGCCGCCTTCGCCGACGTCTCCGCGCACTTCCACACGCACCTCCAGTCCGTGCTGCACGGGGGGCGCTTCAACCCCGCGCACCTCGGCGCGCTCCCCGTCCCGCTGAGGGACGGCACGTCGTTCCCGCTGCGGGAGCTCGCGCAGGTGGTGCCGCGGTCCGGGCGGACCGTGTCGCTCCTCGTCAACGACCGCGCGTACGTCAAGCCCGTCATGTCCGCGGTCCAGGCGAGCCCGGACTTCAACCAGCAGCCGCAGCGCGCCGAGGAGAGCGAGCTCGAGCTGCTGCTGCGCGTCGAGGCCGAGCGGCCCGAGGAGCTGGCCCGGCGCGTGAGGGAGGCGGCCCAGGGCTGCCGCGAGCGCGTCAGGCAGGCGCGCACGAAGCACGAGAAGATGGTCAAGGAGGCGAGGAGGACGGGCGAGCTGCTGCCGGACGTGGCGAAGAAGGTGGAGAAGGAAATGCAGAAGATGCAGGATAAGAAGATGAAAGAGATTGATGGCGTGGAGGCGCAGAGCGTCAAGCAGGTCAGTAGAAAGTAGGAAGAGATGCAGGGGATGTTGAATACCCGAGTCACGAAGTGGTGGGAACCTAGAGATTCTGTCCAGAGCTTGTATTACATTGTAGTGTACAGTATATTTTGATTTTCGACGAGCATCCCAAGCGAGCTCTGCTGATATACACTCCTCCTCTGTTCTCCTCTTTTCCCTCCATACTCGTCATTCACGATACAAGTCTCCAAACCGGTTCCAAAAACCGCCCCGGTCTATACAACTCTGACAATTAGCGCCTTGAAACCTGCTCAAGCCTTGGCCCTCTCCGCCTTGGCTCCCGCCGCCTGCGAGCCTGGCACTTTCACCAAGCTCTGCAGCTTCGCCTGAAACATGTCCATGGCCGCCTTGTCGTATCCGCGCGTGCGCAGCTGGTGCGACCTCACGATCCCGTGCACGTCCGTCGCGAACCGCGGCGCCTCGTGCCTGCCCTCAACCACCGCATCCAGCACCACCTTCTGCACCGCCTCGCTGACGGGCGAAAAGACCGGCGCCGGGGCCTCGGCGTCCGCCGCCGCCGCCGCCGCCTCCTCACCACCCTCCTTTTGCTGCCGCTCCTTGAGCCGCTTGGCCTGGATGTGCTCCTCCGCCCAGACTCTCGCCTCAGCCGTCGCGAAGAAGGCTAGCCCGTCTCTCTGTACGCGGGCCGTGTCCGTCGCGTTCAGGTTCCCGATCGACGCGCCGACGCCGTCCCCCGTGCCGCCGCCCAAGGAGCTCAGGCTCGCCATGACGGCGGCCCGGCGGCCCGAGGCGCTCGTCGGCACCGCGGGCGCGTACTCCATGATTCCCGCAATGTCCAGCGCGGGGCGGTCGTACTGGCTGGGCTTGCCGAACCGCATCGCCGTGTCAAACGCCTTCTCCGCCTCGTCCATGGTCTCGAAGGGGTCCGCGTCCCGCGATGCGCGGTCCCGCTGCTCGCTCTCTTTCCTGTCGCGGCCGCGGCCGGCCGCACCGCCGCGGGCTCCTCCTCCCCCCCTTCCGCCTCTCGAAGCACCACCGCGGCCGCGGCCGGCGCCGGCGCCCCGTCCGAACCTATTTCCCGGCGCGCCCTGGCCGCCCGCGTTTGCAAATCGATTTTGAATGGCCGGCGCCCCGGCGGCGCCACCGCGGCCGCCGCGACCGCCGCGGCCCAGGCCCCTGGGTAGACTTCGCACGTCTAGCACCTTTGGCGCAGAAGCGGCTGCGGCGCCGGCTGTGGCCCCCGAGGATCTGGGCCCGTGTGGAGACGGCCCGCGGCTCTTCACCATCGAGTTGATGGCGGAAGCGGCTGCGCGGCTTCGTTCCCGCGCGGTGGCTCGCCCATTGGTGTTGGAAGGATTGCTGTTGTTGCCCTGAGGGTCATTGGCGCCAGGCGATTGCGTCGACGAGAGTTGGCGAGGCCACGAATTAATGCCCTGCACCGCCTTCTGCAGCTCCGGCCTGGCTCTGGAGCAGACCAACGAGCCAAATTTGGGTGCACTCATCATGAACGAACTCTGCTATGCGTATGATGCTAAGGTCGAGACGCCTCTTTAAGTTTCCAAAATCATTCCTAACCAGGGTAATTTGCATGACTAAGCGGTTAGTATCGGCTAGATGGAGACCCTGCATGGACAGACAACCACAAACAGAAAGCTGACTGTGATATTATTCGAAGTTTATTACTTTCTTAATAATGAAGACTGTGGAAAATGACCTAAAGTGTACTAAATAACTCTCTACAGTTGAGCTTCTTGGCGTCTCCCTGATAGCCTCAGCACATGCCTTGTGCAGCATCGTGTATTCCAAACTGCATTCGTGGTAAAGATTTATTAACATGGCCACATAATTCGTGACCCTTGCACTCGCTCAAGATTTCAACCTCGTAAGGCTACTGGCAGTATACAACATATTTTGCCCGGCATAATTGCCGCCAAAATGAAACCCCTCCGCACAACGCCTAGCGAACAACCCACATGTACGCGCTGGTGTTGAGCACCTAGTGTACACGGCTATCCTCTCCATAGAGCACCTTCACATGCGAAGCTGGATAATATGGATCGCAGTCTCATCGTCGGATAATTTAGAATCAGACGTTGCTCAGGTCTTGGAATAGCAGCATCGCCTGCAAAACTTTGCAACTCGGCTGCTGTCTTGAGGCATGCTTTCGAGACCATCAAAGGGATATCCCATCGTGACTGCCAGGCTAGAGGCCGCGGCCCGCAAACGCATTGCGAGCACTGTCGGTTTAATTATAGCGAACCACTATACGCTTTGGGGGTAAACGCTTGCAGGCTAAGGCAGACCTCGTTAGCAAAGTACAACATAAAGACTACCTGATAACCCAGCAAGATCTCACTCACAGGACTATTAAGCATGTGCTGCCGCTTGTTGCGGCCCTTCTTAATGTGGCTCTTGAGAGCACTCGAGTCGAGGGGCTTTAGTAGCTCGAAGCTACACAAGAGCTCCGCGCTGACGGACATGACGGCTCCCCAATTGTCAAACTCGCCACAGTACTAGGAAGAATAAGCTTAAAACAGAAGCGATAGAAGAAGCTTGAGAACTCACATTGGGCGCACTGAATACAGTGACTAGAACACGGTCGTTGAAGAACTCGTATCCGTCTTCTACAACCATGTGTGCTCGACAGACCAAATCAAAGTCATGTACGGCCAGGAAGTCGGTGATGACTCTCTTCCCAAAACAGTAGCTCACGCCACGCTCGTTTGCCTCCCAGTCCTGATCCATATCTGCAGGATCAGACCAGAGTAAGTCGTTGAGCAAGCCGTAATCCGGCACATCAGTGGGTCGAGCTATGTTTCGAATATCGTCCATGTGGCTGAGCGCCGGTGACAAGCCCCCATGAACGCAAAAGATCTTGCCAGCCACTATAGCGGCGATCGGGAGTGTGTTGAAGCAGTCGATGAATGTCTTCCAGATCTTGATGTTGCATCGTCTCTTGCACTCATCATAGAATCCGTACACTCGGGTGACGTTGGCGCATTCGTGGTTGCCACGTAGAAGAAAAAAGTTTTCGGGGAATTTGAGCTTGTAGCAAAGAAGTAAGAGGATGGTCTCGAGTGATTGTTTACCGCGATCAACATAATCACCGAGGAAGAGGTAGTTGGCCATTGGAGGAAAGCCGCACATTTCAAACATTCGAATCAAATCGGTGTATTGCCCGTGCACGTCACCTACTACCTTGACGGGCGCATCGAGTTCCAGCAGGGCGGGTTGGGATAAGAAGACCTCGCGCGCACGTTGACAAATCGAAACGATCTCGGCGTTCTTAAGACAAACGCTCTTGGTAACTTTACCCGCGTAGCCAGCATCCAAGAGTCGTTTGATGTAGTCGTCGAGATCCATCTCCTTCATGTCAGACATGGCCATGTTCGAACTGCTGTCCATCTTGGAAGCTTCGTTTGAAGGTGTCTCCTGCGTCGCATGATTACCATTGCTGTCGCGACGGACCAAGATGGACTGGCCGGGAGGCTGCAGATGAGTGTTGGCGCTCAGTGCGGCCGCGGAAGGTGGTTGGTCGGACACGTGATCGACTTCACCACTGGCCTGCGCAGCGCTCACGTCGTGAAGACTTGCGCCGGCTTTGGAGATGCTGGACTGTACGGGTGAGGGGGGGGGTTGTTCGCTAGGGAGCATAGAGTCGGCATTTGACATGTCGGTTGAACTGCGAGGTAGAACGTTCTCCGGGCGGCTCCCTCGCGAGGCAGCCGAGCGACCGCTCTTGCCAGACCGAACAGAAGCGGCATCGAGTCCTCTGTCCGGTTCACCGTTGCTGAACATGCCAGAGTTGCGCGGGCTGTCCGTTTTCGAGGTTCCAGGAATCTTAGATCTCAGAGAGCGAAATGATCGTGTCGACTCCTTGGTGTCACTCTTGCTGAAGGAAGGATACGATTGCAATGCTCCGTCAGCCGACCCCGACTTGGGCGAACCGCCGTCGGGCTTGGAACTCTGGTTTCCCATGGCCGCGTTTGTGATTGAGTGAAGATTTTGATTATGATTGCGTCCTGTATGAACGCGCAATGGTTAAATAAGAGAAAGACAAGAGCGCCGCCGAAGATAGAGTGATGGAGGATTAGCGGCGCTGGGCGTCGCAGATGTCGTTGGGTCGAAATGAGACACGTTTGGCGGTTAGCAACAATGGGAGAGAGATTGATGTGCGTCGAGTGCGAGTGAGGCCCGATAAGCAGGAACCGATCGCAAGCAGAGTAAATTGCTACCAATCAGGCGGGGCGGGCCACGATGCCGTCGTCGTTTGGGACCTGCTGCAACGAAGCCAGAAGAGGCGGCGATTGGACTGTATTGGAAACACAGCGAACGAAATTCGTGCTGGCTCGCAAACGACAGGTGACTACTCCAGAGTCGAAATTAGCAAAATTTTCATCGAGAGATAGTTAGAGGAGCATAGCGGAAGAGACGATGAAGAGGAGCACGGTTCCGCTTGGAGAGGACAAGTGTGTAGCACGGTCTAGTGTAGTAAAGTGAAGACAATATGTGCGAGGAGGGGAACAGCAAGCGGGCATGCAAGCAATGCAACGACGAACGGTCGGGTTGATGCGACTGCAGAGGTGGCGGCCAGGACAGGGGTTCGGAGAGGCGAGGCAACGTTTTGCCAAGACGTCGCAAAGTCTCAAAAAACCATGAGCCTTGTCTCGAAGCCACCCAGGACCGAGACAGAGTGTCTGCGAGCAACGAGCGGGCGCAACGAATGCAATGCTCTTGTCAATAGCCAAGGAGAAGTCGAAGTCGATTCGAGGAGGAGAGAAGCAACGATGAGTTGATAGGAAGACGCGGAGGCGAGAATGACTGCTTCGGAGCGGAGTCGGCGAAAACGAAGCGAGACATGGGCATTGGTAAAGTAGATGGTTGTAGGTTGACGCAGATGCGTGTGCGTGCTTGAAAGAAACCGAGACTTACCAGGGCAGCCAATTATTGTGAAGAGAAAAAAAAAGAAGGCGTGAGGAAGATGGAAGAGAAGGAATGGGGCGGCAACAGAGAAAGCCAAGACGTGTGCGATGTGTGACAAGAGAGATTTCCAGGATACGGGCAGTTTGCGGCGCGATATTTGGAGTGGAGGAGAGCGGGAACAAGAGAAGGGGGGGGGGCCAAAACCGGCGACTCGCGATTAAAGTTTCGTGAAGAGTAGACGTGGCGGTTCGTGGTCGTTTAGCGAAACAATTTATCAAGCGAATGAGAGTTGGTTGATGAAGGCGTAGAAAAGACAGAGGAGAGGGCTTGATTCTGCTTTTTCTTTTAATCAATCTTGGGTTTCCCCCTCCAGCGGGCGTTTGTTCGGGGCTCGGAGGTGTCTTCGAGTGTCTCAAGGCCGCAGATAGTACCGTAGAGCAGGACCGCAGAAGCCAGCCCCAGGCATTGATAGGCTGAGGTGGCGGTGGGGTGGTGAAGAGACCAGTTCAAGACCGGCGCCGAATCAAACCTGGACACAGGACAGGCTCAGGGATTGTCAAGGCAGGGCCCGTCTTCTTTCTTGACTCGAAGTGGGAAAAGAAGAGAAGGGATGCGAGTAGTGGAATTTTCTTTCTTCGATGGCCGATGGGTAGATGAGCATTTGTGGAGGAGGGGAAGGCCGCTCTGCTTCGTCTGAAGTGGATGAGGATGTGGTTATCGACATTGGCTATTTTTATTTTTTTTTGGTGTTGAGAATAAAATAAAAATTACACCAAAATTCAGGTACAGCAGCCCTACCTGAGAGAAGTGACTCACAATATCTGTATGTCATGTACATTGTACGCAAGCACGCACCTGGCCGGTACCTTGTGATTGTCGGAAGGGCCGAGTTGATCAGGCACACGAGCCGGACGTGACGGAGGTGACGGGCTCGTTTTGCCACGACTGCTACAGTAGTAACTGTCACTACTGCAGCTACTGTAACTAGTACTGTGCTACTCAAATGTGCAAGCGGGTGGTCTGCAGCTGCCAAGTCTTGTACAGAAGCAAGTACCAAATACATGCATAACCTAAGCCACGAAGAGGCTATCGTATTCCGAGGAGCAGTAGCACCTGCAGTATTTTGAATCATTTGTTTCGGGGCTTGTCTGCAAGCTCGACGGCGATTATCGTGAAGAATATGCAGCCAATTTCCAGTGCTTCACCCAGAGCCTTTTTTTCCCACCCAACACATTCGTATGTACCTGGTCATGCTTCCCCGGCCGTCATTGACTGTTTGCTTAGTATGCGGCTCAAGAGGTCTGGAACGTCGCGCAGGCAAGCCATGTTTCTGCGCACAGGTCAGGCGCACGCCAAGTCAGGCAGGCATTGACCGTACTGTTATACACAGAGCACGGTGCGTGCCCGCCATACCCGGCGCGGGGGGGGGCCACATTCGCAGCGCTGTGCGGATACTGGTATACTGGCAAGAGGTGGACAAAAAAAACTGCCGACTTAGTCATAGTATAGAAAAGGGTGAAGCGGCAGCTTTTTTTGGCCACCGCATGAATGGCTGCCAACAACGGAACTGACAATACAGCGCCGCCGCATGCACACATGCAGGGGTGTTTGCCCCGCGGTACGGGAGGTCCTGGTCCGGCTATGGGCACCGGTGCTTGGCGTGTGTCCTAATTAACAGGACAGGTGTGCAGTACGTATGAACGACCATCTCAACGCCACAAAAAACCGCGCCGGCAGCAGGCAGGCTTGCTGCCTTCTGCACCCTTTTTATTCTTCGCCGTTGCCCCGGCCGGAGTCCTTTCAACGGTTCTGTCTCTCCAATGCACAATGTCAGCGGGCGTACTACTGAATGCCCAGACCGCCGGGTGGGGTTCATGTGATTCCATTGTCTCAGTGCCCAACCAACACCAGGTTCGTCAGCATGCACCAATCCATCACAGCAGTCTTGTTCTATTCCCCAGATACTGGCGGCAAATTAAAAGATCCAGCCTGGTCGACACCCGAAATTCTGTCTGTGAAGAGATCTTTTCGGCCTGCACCCCGGAACTCTCACTCCCTATCAACGTCCCCTCATCAGATGCATACACAGCTATCGCTCTATACTCTGCGAACAAAATCGGCTTTTGACGGAAACTGATTGCATACAATCCTGCCTGTTGTCAGAATGCGACATTAAATGTTGTCGTTTCAGGGCTGCCTAACAGGTTCCGAGGCGCTATTGGGCCTGCAAAACACCACGCCCAGGCCAGCCTTTCACTTTTCTCACGGCTCGTCCGCCGGTCTTTCCGCTTGCGCCTGCTACTTGCTGTACTTGTACCTATATATCCGGCGCCCGCAACTTGACTCGAGATGCGCCGAGTTCCAAAAATGTATCGACACATAGACATGCTTCTCCTGGGACACGAGCGCGCAATGATGCATCATCTTGAATGATAAGCGTCGTCCCATGCCCAGCTTGGACTACCAGGACTCGATGCCTCTAGCCACTATTTCAAGTCGTTTTACGAAACGCAGAGCATAGCAGCTTTTGTCATTGTCTACGAAATTTAGGTTCTACTTTACGATCCTTCCTGTAAGCGCGTCACGTGCTCCTGACCGACGAGATCTCCGATATACGGACTAGAAGAGCGGCATTTCATTGCGACTGTCCTTCCTGTCCCTGATCTATGCCATTTTTGCGTTGAAGTCGTTGCCTCCACCCATTCTCGACAAGATTAATTATCCGGCTCAGGGAACCCGTTCTTCGATGGCATTATGCGGCCTAGACGATACGGCAACGTGGGCATTCTAAATTTAGCATGATGCTCCGCCCGACTATAATGGTGGCTGTGCTGGTTGTCACCAAAGTTGCACAATGTACGTCATGCACCAATTGTACGTGTCCCACCATCTATCAATTCAAGCCGCAAGCAGGCTCTCGAAGGCTTCCATTTCGATTGCCGGCGTGGTAGTTTGTCATATAGTAATTAGTGGAAGACTGTAGATCGATCCGTGATCAACAGCGCCCTGCGTGAGGCACTGGCAAGCGACCGATACTCATCCCTCGACGGCGCATATAAACAACTTTAGAACGAAGTCGCTCAACGTGCAACCCCCAAGCTTGGCATTTCAGAGCTTTCTTCGCCCAATCCTCCTTGCTAGTTGTCGAAGCGGCCTAAATAAGCGTTCAGACAACGGCGTATATGCACATCTCGAGACATTTTAACGGCAGATGACCCTATGTGTTGGAAGAGGCGATAGCTTACAACGGCGCACACGCTTGCGGGACAGAATGCGACGAGAATGAGGGATACCGCACGGCTTTCTGTCTAGCAATCAAGTCTCCCCTTGTCACTAACCATACAACACAAGTCATGCTCTACGCACTACAAGCCTTCGGCTGTTCGATCCGCACGCAAGTTAAAGCCACAGACCGGCTATGGACTCGTATATGTCATCCAGTCGGGCCCCGCCAGCCACACTGCCAAATCTCGTAAAGAGCGGACGCGTACCACGACATCACGCTCAAACACGTCAGCTATCGGTTGGCGGGGCAGTTTCTCGAGCGCGACGATGCGAGAGGTCTGCCCGTCGCCGTCGCCGTCACTGCCATCTAGCAGTATCGGGCTCCATCCGGCATTGCTTGCGCCGACCACATCCTTGGCGTGCTCGTCACCCACGTAAATCTTGTACCAGCTCTCCTCGTCTTCTGCGAATGGCGCACCGTCCTCTCCGCGGACGACCCTGGAGAGCATGCCCTCTGCTGCTCGAAAGATGCGCGCGTCTGGCTTCTCGCACCCGACATCATAAGACATGCAGTGAAAGTCGACGTCATGCCTCTGGAAGCCGGCCTGCTCCGCGCCGCCGTAGCGCAGCGGACTGACGTCCAGGCCGAGCGAGGACAGGATGCCGGGGACGCGGTCGTCAGAGTTGGTTACCACGCCGACGACGACGTGCCGGAAGCCATGGAGGGCCTGGGGACAGCGCAGCGCACGCAGGGCGGGCACGAGGTCCGGCTGAGCCTCGTAGCCCTGGTCGGACGCGAACCGGTGAAGCAGAGCCGGGACCAGGGCCGGCGGCAGCTTCTGCTGACGGTCGAGAAGAGGCGCAAATGTCCCATGGATGATCTACATGCGTATAACCTTAGAAGCCGTGTTTTGTTGATTCCAGCAATGGAGGAGCTTTCACTAGGGATTTCATTTTACATTTGTCCACCATTGAGTGGCCCCTAGTCCAGTGGCCCTGCCATAGTTGGGATGAAGCCTGCGCTCCTTGCGAATCGCGGCCACGAGATGCGTTTCCAGCTCGTCGTCGCTGAAGTTTGTGACGCCACACTGCCGCGCGACATGGGCGTATTGCTGTGCGACGGAGCCCTTGGGTCTGAAGAGGGTGCCGAAGGCGTCGAAGCACAGAAAAAGATTGCGTCTCGCCATGTTGGGGGGGGGTTCGCGAGAGGAGAGTGGGATGCGACGTGCGGGTGAAGATCAAGGTGGTTGCTGCTTTTAGTTGGTGAGGAGTTGGATCACTAGGCGGTGCAGTTTAATTTTGGATCATGGGGAGATGGGGATCGGGTGATGGGCGATGGATTGCATGTGGCTTGGAGAGAGAGGCTGGGCCGGCGTAGGGGGGGCCTCTTCTTGTCTTGGTGCCGTAGTGATGTGTATGCTATAACTAGAGGTACTGTATTAGTGTCAACGTGTTGTGAGCTACTGTACTAGGCAGAGGACAAACATAATGACATACTCATTTTCGATGGGTCAGTGAGATCTACAGTTTTTTCTTCTCTAAGGAAAGATCACTAAGTACCTAGATCTCGACTCTTGAAAAGGCTTCTACTATTAGTTATACTGAATGTACATGGGAAAGGCCTCGTTGTGTCGCCGGTCCCCTCGCTCTCAGGGTTTCCAGCCATTGCCATGACGGTCTTCAAATCAGGACCATGCACTCTGCGTTACTGTTCTGCTCGGCCCCTATAGCTCGGTCTTTTCACTGCACAGGTAACCACTGTAGAGTGCACCAATATGCCTGCCAAGATCAGGGTCTACCTACTAACTACTAATAAAGCCCAGCAGAGCGGTCGGGCCTACACGTCAGCCATTTCCTTTAATGTAGAATTTTAAATTGTCTTGCTTTTTTTTTTTTGCTTTTGTCTGCTGGTCAAAGCTCCCACATCGATCAGGAAAGCTGAAGTAATCTGTGCATGAGCCTGCATCAAAGCTGGAGGCAGCCAAGTCTTTGACCCCCAAAAAAAAATGCTGCGCTTCCAAGGAGCTAACCGTTGTGCATGGGTTGGCCCCCCCCGTATTTGAAACAAAACTCATCACTGTAGTACCGCGTAACCGTGGCTGAGCCTCTTGCTGTTCGCTCTGGCGACCATTTCGGGCACCCGTTTTTCTGCTGGGGCTGCGCCACCACGAAGAGTCGCGCAACCACTAAAGATAGCACGGCTGACAGCCCACCCAGCGTGGTTACAGCACGTACTACAGTGTGATGGACACCGCTAATAACAAGGCAATAAACAAAAGTTGTGGCTCCCGCATTACGCAGCCTCATTCATGCTCGTGGCGCATTGTCCGTCACAGTACTTTAAAAACAGGCTACCCGTCCACCCAGACTGTGTCACCAACTTCTGTGTTTACTTCTCGTTTCATATCTTTACTCTTTCCCCCCATCTTACATTGTCGCATTTCTTATTCTGACATATTAATATTTGGGCTGCACCCTACACCCGTCTTCAGAGTTGCCGTTCATCAGCCTCTCCTGGCTACGTCCATCGAGTCGAGTCAGCTACACGTCCTCGGCCGGGCAATCCGTCCAAAGAAGAAAACAAACAAAGAAAAGGCCCTGATCCGCCTTCGCCATCTCCAGAGTCGCCATGGCCGTCGGTCGCTTCGTCTGCGTGGCCCTGCCACTATTATTAACCATCGCTTCTATCGTCGCTCTGCTCTACGCCACGCTCGCCGGCGTCGCCCACCACAACACATTCATGTTCAAGCTCGACACGAACAACCTGACGCTGAACAAGAACAATCTCGAGGGCCTGGCGAAGGAGGCCGGTGTTGATCTGAACAGCATCGGAAAGGACTTTGGCGTCGACGTCAGCAAGATTCTCAACGATGTACCCAACGGCGCAAACGTGACTGCCAAGGACCTGAAGCTCGACTACGTCTTCGAGGTCGACCTCTGGGGCTTCTGCTACACCAAGGACAACAAACGCGAGTGCACCAAGGCGCAGTTCGACTGGGCGGCACACACACTCAACGATACCTATCTCAAGAGCTTCGGCACCCAGGCTGGCGTCAGCATTCCGCTCCCCAAGGATATTCAGGAGCCCGTAAAGGTCTTCCGCACCGTCATGAAATATACTGAGATTGCCTTCATCGTCGCGCTCGTCCTTCTCGGTGTCGAACTGTTGGTCGGTATCATGGCAAACTGCTCTCGCGGTGTATCGTGCCTGACCTGGCTGATTTCCTGCATCACCACCGTCATCGTCTTTGTCGCCGCTGGTCTGGCCACGGGCACGTCAGCTGCCGTCGTTGGCGCCGTCGAGGCCTCGACAAAAATCTTTGGTGTCAAGGGTGGCATCCAGACGAGCTTCCTCGCCGCCATCTGGATCGCCGCCGCCTTTGCCCTAGCAGCCAACCTCTTCTGGGTCTTTACCATCTGCTGCTGCAAGCCCGACCGCAGTCGCCCCCGCGGTGCCCGTCATCGTGACAGCTATGGCGACGGCGAGAAACTCGTCCCCTCGCGCGGCTATGCTCCTCTCGGCTCCCAGCACGAAATGACTGGTTTCCAGCAACATCCCGCACATACGGGCTACAACAACGGGTTCAGCCAACCAGCCCGCTATCCTCCCGCCAACGGACGCTCCGAGATGGCCTATGAGCCCTACTCTCATCGCGCATAAGCGTCGAGTCTTTTCTTCAAAGAATGCGAAGTTTCAAACTTAAAAAAAAAGGCTCTCACTTTCTCGCGTAAAGTGGTGGTCTCAGACATCTTGAATGGCGTTTTTGCACTGCTCCTTTCTTTTGGCAGGGCTAATGAATTACGGACGGACGTATTATTTTTAGATAGAGGGCGAAATGACCCCAAACAAGTATCAATAAGAACATATTTACTGTGATCGTTTTTCTTTTTAATCTTATGCCTTTGCGCTGTGCTCTCTGACAGATCTTGAAATGTCAGCCAGTTGATGCAGAAGATATAGAGGTTCTGGAATCGCCAGAGCGTAGGCCATCCACATTCACCAGTGGAGCAAATTTTTGATGAGGTAGTCACACGACAAAGCAACCATGATTATCAAATCCTGCATGCAACGGCCTCTACAATATTTCATCGGTAGAATGCAAGCGCTAAGTTGATGAAAAGCTGATGCCTGTCAGAGTCGCTGAGTGCTGTCGCAGTCGGAGCAACACTGTGCCCCTCCACAATGCTGGTAAGCTCTCGCACTCAAGGCGCATGCCTGTCAACGAGCCTTGATACCCCGTAAATTGGCGGCATCACCCCGGCCGATCATGCTCAGAGATTGGCCGTGTACATTCAACTAACACTCGCAGACTAAAAAGACTCTACGGCTCAGGAGGGAGCTCACGCAAGTCCCCATCACAGCCGTCGCCCTGCTCCCCGACCACACCAGCGACGCACTGTATGTGCTCGCCGGCGAGGACACCGATCTCGTCGTCTATCGCGCTGCCTCCGACGACAGCGACCCGGAGTCTACGCGGTCAAGAGGCTCATCCAAGGTCATTGAGCGCATTCCCATCTTCGCAACCCAACCCATCCACGGCATCAACATCCAGCAGCCACCCAGCAATGCCCACCATACGGACAGCAGCCGGACGTCCTCACGGGGCCGCCTGCTCATCTGGGGCGGCTCCCACGTGGCCGTGATGGAAAAGTCCTGCCTGCGCGTCCATGGGGGCCAGCCTCGGCGGCGCATCATCGCCAGGGCCGTCGCGCCGGACTGGATCTACAACGGCGCCATTTCCGACGCCGACCCCTGCGTTGCCGCGCTCGTAACGGCGCACAACGAGGTCGTCGCCGTGCGCTGCGATGATGAGTCCGGAACAATCGAGGTGCTCCCGGCGCGGACGTCGCCGTCGCGGCCCATGCTCTTTGCGGCCGAGGTGCGATGGACATCTGCGACAGAGGTGCTCGTCGCGGCGGGGACCGTGTTTGGCGACATCCTGGTGTGGAGGCATGATTTTGGCAGCGGTGGTCTGACCTCGTCGCGCGGAGAGGAGGCGTCGGCGAAGCCGCGTATGCTGTTTTCGCTGTCGGGTCATGAGGGCTCCATCTTTGGCGTGCACATGTCGCCGCTCATGGAGAGGGATGGTGGCGGGCCTCCCGTGCGGCTGCTGGCGAGCTGCAGCGACGACCGTACCATTCGTATATGGGATATCTCCGAGACCGACGCCAACCACGAGGCTGGGCATTCTGCTGCAGAGTCCGCGACAGTGCCGCCGACTTCCGATACGGGGTTTCGCTGCGCGCCGGCGGCAACCCACGAGGGGACCAGTGGCGGCCGCGCAGATGTGTCGCCCGTCGCAGTCGTCATGGGCCACCTATCACGTATCTGGGGCGTGAGGTTTGGTTTGCCAGATGCAGCGGCGCTTTCGAGCCGCGACCTCCAGGCATGGTGCCGGGCAGCCGGAGGCAGTGGACGAGGCAGGATGGGTTCTATATCCGTATACTCCTTTGGCGAGGACGCGACGGTGCAGAAGTGGACTCTGGACGTTTCAGTCGCTCTACAGCGGCAGCAGCAAAGCCAGGCTACATCTTTAGCTCACGAAAAGACGTATGCGTTGCATAGCGGGAAGCACTTGTGGTCGAAAGACATTCTATGCCGCGTGGAAAACGGCGTTGCGACGACACGCATCTTGTCTGGAGGTGCGGATAGCAGCATCTCGCTGATCAAAGAGATCAATGCCCTCGAGGACAATAACGAGAGATACACTCACGCCGAGACGTGGGACATACACGACATCACGGAAAGAACGCCGCCTTCCAACACCTCAGTCAAGCCACCGAAAGACATGATCAACCGCTATGACTTCCTCACACCAGACTCTATCCTCACCGTCAGCAATCTCGGCAGGTTGTGCCTCGGCAGCTTCACTGGCAAGAACGCCACGTGGACTGAACTCCAGCTCGACGATGCTATCGCAAGCGACATGAACAACGTTTATGTACTCAAGACTATATCATACGGCGCTGCACTGCTGGGTTCAACAACCGGCGGCATATACTGCTTTCTGCTAAAAGACCAGCAGATTCTCAAAATCGCCACCCTCGCCGGCCGAGTCGTCGAAATCAACGCCCTCTCCGAGACCTACCAAGGCGCCACCGGCGACGCAGAGGCCCTCATCCACCTCCACCGCGACGCCAGCTCGGTGTACCTGACTCTCGATCGGCAGACCGGCAGCCTCAAGTCGCTGGAGGAAATCACCGGCCTCGACGGGCGCTTCGTCGCCATGTCCGCCGCTCGTATTGGCGACATGCTTGCCATCGGCTCCCGCCACGGCTGGATATCGATCATGCGGCGTAGCACGAGCGGCAGCTTCGAGCAGGTACTCAGCCAGCCGCCTTTCAGCGGCGACGCCGTCACCGCCATCGTCCCGCTACCAACGACAAACCACGACCCGCGGCACATCCTCACGACGAGCCGCGACGGCAAGTACCGCATCTTCGAGCTCTCTGCCGGCGTCGGACCCGCATCGCTAACGCTGCTCCACGAGACGGCGCCGCCGTTTGGGCCCTGGGTCGAGGGCGCGTGGTTCGCGTCCGGCGCCGATGGTCCGGAGCTCATGCTGTACGGCTTCCGCAGCAAGGACTTTGTCGTGTGGAACGAGACACGTCGCGAAGAGCTCGCGGCGATGAATTGCGGCGGCGCGCATCGCACGTTCCGCCTCGCCACAGGCGGCCGCGCAAACGCTGCAGCGCTACTACGTTTCGCGTTCACCCGCGCCTCCAAGCTCTCCGTGCACTCGCAGCGCGGCTCGTCCCACGTCTTCATCAAGCGCGGCGCCCACGGCCGCGAGATCCGCTCGCTAGCGGCCGGTAGTAGCAGCAACAGTGGCCACGGATACATCGCCACGGCGGCCGAGGACACTTCCATCCGCCTGTGGGAGGCGCCGCACGATCACGACGACGACGGCGACAACAGCGCACTACACTGCCTCGCGTTTCTCAAGCGGCACGTCGCCGGTCCGCAAAAGGTGCAGTGGCTCGGCGCCGAGCACCTCTTCTCCAGCGGCGGCAACGAGGAGCTCTACGCGTGGCGCGTGCGGCGCCTCCCGGGCACGCCCGCCGCCGCCATCGCCGTCGTGTGCGAGGGCGTCTTCGCCGACAAGACGCCCGTCGAAGACCTGCGCATCACCGACTTTGACGTCTCGCCCGGTGGCGGCGGCGGCGACGGAGAAGACGGCGACGCCGCCGCCCTCGTCACGCTCGCGCTCTCCGACTCGACGCTCAAGACGTACCGCTACGCCGCGGGCGCCTTCTCGCCCGTCTGCTCGGGCGTCTACACCGGCGCCTGCCTCACGCAGGTGCGGCACCTCTGCGCCGCGGCCGCGGACGTGCTCACCGCCTCGACGGACGGGCACCTGGCGCTGTGGCGGCGGCACGAGGGGGCACGGCACTACACGCTGGCGCAGACGCTGCGCGTCCACCAGAGCAGCGTCAAGAGCCTGGCGCTGCGGGGTCCAGGCGCCGTGGTCACGGGCGGCGACGACAACGCGCTCGCGCTGACAGCGCTGCTGCCGCGCCGCGACGGCGGCGGGTACGTCGCGGAGAGCCGGGGCGTGGTGCGCGCGGCGCACGCGGCGGCCATCACGGGCGTTGCGGTGGTGCGCGACGACGACGACGACGACGAGTGGGCCGCGGCGCGCGTGGTGAGCGTGAGCAACGACCAGCAGGTGCGGGCGTGGAGGGTAGATGATGGAGGAGGCGGGATGGAGATGCTCGCGGAGGGATACAGCGGGGTGGCGGACGCGGGGGACGTGGTGGCGCTGGAGGGTGGTCGCTTCGTGGTTGCTGGTGTTGGGATGGAGGTTTGGCGGTTGGAGGAGACGGCATGAGGAACACGGGTCGATGATTCAGGCACTCCGTGGTGCCGTAAGGAGCACCGGGGCGAGGATCGCTCACCAACGACTCAATTTAGAAAAGTGCCCTACAATAATTCACAGATCCGACAAAGTTCTCGTCTATTAAAAAGGCTATGGCCAAAATGGCGATCCCGTCGCACATTCTGATAATTATTCTGTCTTGGAAAACTCAGCGCGACAAATAACGTTATCTCGTCTTCTTCTGCACGACTAGTCGGCCGAAAAGGCCGTCCCTATCGAGCCTGCTGTTTGCTTTTGATGTAGTATCCTCCCCGTTGCCCACGTATTTGCGAATCGAGGTTCGGGTCTATCGACATTCGCAGCTTTCGAAGAATGCGGTGTGTGCAACACTGAACACTACATTGTATGTCGTGTACTATCCGACCCTGGCTGTATATTTTGTCGAGTGGTGTCGAGGCGAGTTTGCCTATTGTGTCATCGATGATTCGAGTCATCCTTTTAGTCGAGCTCGACGACCGCGGGAGCCTGAATGGTCTTGCCGCTAAACTTTTCCAAGCCTTCACCACCCTGCAAAAAGTCAGCATCTACATCGTGAGACAATGTTGGTCACGCAACTTACGTAGCTGATGAGAGGCGAAACCTCAATGCCACCATCGCCAATGACAGTCGCACCGGCGGCCTTGGCCCACTTCTCGCCTTGCGCCATGACAGCAGCCTTGCTCGTGTCCTCGTCGTCCTGTCCTGTGCCCTTGGCATTCTTCAGCGGAGAGAACTCATCCTCGCGCTGGACCTCCATGCAGGCAAACTTGTCCAGGGGTAGCAGAGGAAAGACATCGAAGACAAACTGCTCGAGCTTGATGCCGTTGGGCTTCTCCGGCTTCACGGTCTCGCCAGTCTCGAGATCAGCCGAGGGTATCTTCTTGCGGGCGACGTGGTGAGGCAGCTTGTGGGCCCACTCAGGAATGGACTCGAGGAAGCGGAAAGAGTAGTAGTGGTTAACAATGTTGGCGGCGCGGAATTTGAGGCAGCCCGGGTGAGATGGGTCCTCGGCCTCGGCAGTGGCCTTGTCAATTTCGGAGTACTCGACAACGTCGGGCTTGCCGTTGCGAGACAGAATCAGGCCGACGGATTCAGTGGCGTTGCGCTTGCGCACCACCTTGGTAGCAATGTCGACATTTTGCTCGGCTGAGAAGCCAATAAAGACGGGGTCGGCAACCTTGACAAGGCAGTTGTCAACGCAATAGGCGTGAATGTGCTGGATGCCTCGCTTGCGCATGTCGTCAAGAACACCCCAGAGAATGAGGGCCTGGTAGATGCCACCGTTGCCATCGGGAGCAACGGCAACCCTGCCTTTGTTTTCGAGGAGGATTTTGCCCTCGTTGGAGACGCATGGCAAAACACCCTGCTCAAAGATTTTGACATTGGCACGGTCTAAGCCAAAGTAGTTGTGCTTCTCGAAGAACTCTTCCGTGGGCTTGCGCGTCGGCCCGCTGGTCATGACATACCAAGGCACGGCGACGGCCTGGACGCCGTTCTTTTTGGCGGCAAGCTCTTGGATCTTCCGGATACGCTCTGCCTGGATCTGGAAGAGCGACTTATGCGACGGTAGGCCAATGTCGTAGCAACCCTTGGGTGCAGAGCTGCCGAGACGAGTACCCTGTCCGCCGGCCATGAGAACAACGGCGACTTGGTTCTTGGCAATAAGATCGAGGCCGCCATCATACCATTTTGTAATGTCTTCGGGCTTCGAGTCCAGGATACTCGCAGTGGCGGATTCGGGAAGGGGTTCGAGAACGGCGGGCTTGTTGTCGGTCTCGGCAGGCTGGAGAGCGCGCTCGGCGAATTCATTGATGCGGACGGGGTCGAAGCGGGATAGTTGATCGTAGAGGGCTGCTTTCTCGTCTGACTTGAGTTCATCGTAGAAGTTGAAGACGTGGCCCTGCTTAGCTTCGGTGTATCTTTGTCGGATCTCGGCAAGAGCCTTGGGGCTTGGCTCGCTAAGGGCAGACGTGCCATTGACGCCCATGTGTAGTGCGTGCTTGAGAGCTTCCATTTTGATGATTTTGTGTGAAAGGGGGGGAAGAGGGGAGAAGGAATTGGAGATATGATTCGAGACTAGGAGCTGAATTTATACGGGAGAGCTGCGCCGCTTGGGAGTGTCTCAGATGGGTGGGCGGGATAGTACAGGGCCTCGTCGAAAATGACAGAAGTGAGGCGAGCACAGGCGGCGCGTACAGAAAGACGGTGACGACAGAAAGGTTGAGGTTGAGGGTGGGGTTGTGTACCGTCGAGATGCGGATGATGGCAGATGTTTTTATTATGTGTCGTGTGACTCGGCAGCAGGGTTGATAGATGAGCAAGCTCGACAATGTAAAAGTACAGAAATTGATGAATTGTCACGGGCACAGATAGTGCTGAGCGAGGGTGTTGTTTTGTATACAGATTGTGCTGGGGGGGGAGGGAGGAGGAGGGGGTTGCTTTGTTATGACGGTATGGGAGGAGGCTGAGGGGCAAACGGCAGCCTCGCGCCCGGTGCTGAATGCTTGGTGGTTGGGACGGGCTTTTTTTTTTTTCTTCTCCCAGATACGGGCTACGCAGGAGACGGCTGACGTCGTGGCTTCAAGTTTAAGCGGAGATGAAACAAACAAAAATAGCATTCATAGTCTCGAGGAATGAAGGCGTTTCCTCTCGTCAATGCCAGCGCGGATGGGGAGGGGTCCTACATAGGTCCCCTGGTTACCCGGCCTGTCACTGTAGTGAAGCTGATGCGATGGGGCAGAGGCGAAGCAGGGAGGGGGGGAGGCTAGGCGCAAGAAGGGGGGTCACTGGCCAGTGCATGCACCAGAACGGCAGTATTTTTTTAACGACAGACTACTTTAATGGTCATGCTAGCCAGAGATTTACTTTGCATGCAGATGAAGGCTATAAAATCAGTTCACTATTGAATCAAGAGTTTCTGGCTGCAGAAGCATGATCGGCCCTTGATGGCGCCGATTGTCGCAACGGGCTATCGAGGTCGAGAGTGCAAATTACAGTGGACGGGCATTGACCGCCTAGCGTCTCCACGCACCCAAGAATGTGCTGTAGCGGCGTGTTTGGTGCCTCCACTGCCTGGGCAACTGTCAGAGCCCACGCCAAGCAACAAGATTCATTGCAAGCAACCAAGGCAAGTAGGCACAAGGACAAGGAGGCAAGGAAATGCGCGAGCAACGTCATCTCTGCAGAGGGACAAGATCGCACTACGGATACAGATCCGCGTCGTTGGCTCGTCTCGTAATCCTCCATGTCCCCCCTCTCTCCCTACTCAGCGTCGCAGCGGTCCTCGTGTTGACAGCACTCCTCGGGGTCTGCCACAGCTGCAATGACGTCCTCCATGCACATTTATACCCAGCCACGGCGACTGACGCAGTCATGCTGCGTACGGTAGAAGCTGGCTTGTTTTTTTTTTTTTTTGGCCTCTATTTTGCTTGAGTTGATTCTTGAGCAGGATCGGTTGATCGCGGAAGTTGGGGTTCTGTTTGTTCAACTTTACTTTCGTTTCCGCTCGCAAGAATCTTTTCCCCCCTCTCACTATACGTCGAAAGTACTGTGCGCCGCAACAAGAGTAGCCAGGTGGCCAACGTTTCGGGGCTGTTGCGGTAGCGTCTCGTATTATCCGCACTGGCGCTGCGCCTCCGCGGCATGGCTTGGCTTACCTACCTGCCAGTGAATTATATTTAGAACACTAGACGGATCTTTGGAGGCGTGCGTTGTAGCGTTGACCACGTTGGTTTACATACTATTCTTATTTTAGAATTGTAGACCGTCCGAACCGTGTCGACCAGAAGTCGATTCCATCGAAAAGCCTAGCTACAGTAGATGACAGCTCGTGGGAGCAGCAGCAGCAGCAGCGGCAGTGCTACTATACGGCAGTATAATACAGGGTAGGGTATACCTCGACACATTTTAGAATGCAACCTTCTGCGAATATTCTAGATGCAAAAGGCCCTAAAAAAATGAACTACAGAGACAAATAAACCACGCTCTCGGGTCTGGCATACATAATTTGGTTATCATCACATGAGTTTGAGTTGGCCAGCCTGCGCCTCGATATGCCAATCAGCCAATGTACCGTCTTTGCATACAATACTAGCAGAGGATTAAATATCTATATATACGATATTTACATAGACAGGCACACTCGCATACCCGGCTGTGGATAGTCCCGCTAGTCCAGGGCACGCCTAGCGTCAGGAACAAGTTACATTTTTCTTCTCAACATTCCGATCCTGCCTCAGGCTGCCCCTTTTTTTCGGAATATTGTAGAACTCTCTCTCTCTCTCTCTCTCTCTCTCTTTACCTACAGACGGGCGCTGCCTCGAGCCAACAACTGTGGCTGTTCGTATTCGTGCAGTAGTGCGGGAACCCTCTCAACCTTGTTTGCCGGTAGCGCAGAGAAATTGCAGAAACCCTGTCGCAAGAAGAATGTGATGAACTGGGTTACGCAGCTGGGTGACAAGTTTCTGGCGTAGATGGTCATGATTTCTTTCATCAAAAGCAATGGGCCGCGGACGCCATGTGCAGAATGAAACAAGCGTAAAATAGACACTGACGCAGGAGTTGAGACATGAGCCATGTCTGAATACTATAATGGCCACACTGGGGAATGAAGAAAGACGATCTTTTGTAACCGAGATGGTCTGTTTGCGAGGGCTGCTGTTTGCGTCAAGGCTCGGCGTTGCATTAGTAAGGCCGCGAATGTCAATTTGACCTGGTGAGCATATTGTGTTGCACTTTAGATTTTATTGTTTCTCCTCGTTCGAGTCTATTTCTGTATTCTCGTTTCCTCTCTCGTGAACTGCCGTCTTGTCGTCTTCAACCCGGCAGTCCTCTTCCGGGCGTTGGAAGGCAAATATTTGGCCGTTACCCACAATCGCCATAGAGAAATTCCAGCTCGTCGTGTCTTGGACCTGCCCCCCCGCTGTTGCCCGTGAGCCGGGCTAGAGAAAATTCCACCATGCGTCATTGCTGAATCAATCCAGAGAGGCCCATTCAGCAGCAGTAGGCCAATGAGAAGCTCGGGAAACAGTCTAAGAATGGAGTCTTGACAGCAGCCCCAGGGGGGGGGGGGGGCTTGCCATAAGGGTGAGCCGTAAATTCATACAAAATTGATTAGCGGCGCCAGCCATAGACCCCGCTACAGACAGGCCGAGTAGCCTGAACAGCCCTGTAAAGGCACGCATTTCTCTGCCCATGCACGGCTAAATGCCAATGTATTCAGTGCAAAAGACGCCACCCAGCCAACCATCTCCGCATATCCGGACTCTTTGCAGAGCCAAGACGCCAGCTGCGAAATGAGCTGATCCGGCCCATGGGCCAGCCTTGCGGTGGCATGCTAAGGCTATTAAAATGAAAAAATCTAATTGTGAATATGGGCCAACTACAGAGAACAAGAGGAAAAAAAAAAAATCAGGACCAAAGGATTACATGTAGAAACGCTGAAACTAGAGCGTGAAAAAGCGAGCCCTTGACCCCGAGCGATGGACGTGTCAGATCCCTCCGTATTGCTGATACTCTGCCCTACGCATAATCTCACCGTGTCACATTTCCGAAACTGTTTCCCCCTCCCCCTCATTCTCACTGCGGGAATGCACGATCAGCCGGTGCCTGCCTCTGTTCAGCCCACCTAGCCATCCTGTGTGCGCCGACGATCTCTGGCTGTCTCACCCCTGTTGCGCCTTTTTCCTCGTCTCCTTCTTGCGTCCGGAGCCGGTTTTCCCAGCCGTATTTCCTCGTTGCTTGTCTTCTCTCACACATACAAGAACGGGTCGATTGCCATCTTCCCTGTGCATCCATTTTTTTTTCCATTTTGCAGCGCCCACACACTCTTTCAACCCGGTCGCCAAGGTCATTGTCTTTCGAAATTAGGTTCGTCGGTCGTGGAGGCTCGGTCAGCGACACGACGAGAATTATTCAAGAGGCCCTGGCCCTAGACACACAAGCACCATCCTCGATAAAGCACCACTGCCTGCCGTTGTCGTCAGTCTCTAGACAATTCATCACAGAGGCCCGGCAAGATGAAGTCATTTGCTCTTCTGGTCGCTGCCATTACCGCCACTTCTGTTGTCGCCGCACCGATCGGACCCAATGGTCCGTGCCCTGATGTGAGTCGGCTGCAAAGTCAAAGAATCCGGGGTTGTCAGACACACTAGGAGACTGACAATCTTAAATTACAGGCCAAGGTCGACGCCATCTTGAGCGGCCAACTCGACCCATCGGCGTGCTGCTCTTACGGCAAATGCAAAGGCGATGTAGTGGTTTCGGTTGGCGAGTGAGGACAACAACAAGTACTGCCTCGAGCAGCAGCGAACGGACCAACAGAACGCGAAAGAATATTTCGACCTCGTTGCGGAGCGCAGATGTTTCGACGCACCATGGACCCGTCAGTTGACGGCTTGGCGCCTTTATGCCGGTCGACACGATTATGATATTTTCTGGATCGAAAGGGGACAAATTCTCGAGGGCAAACATGCGCGGATGACATGCTTTTCTTGGCTCGCGCACTGGAAGTTTTACTGTCAGGAGCAATCACGGAGCCTACAGGCGACACGAGGAAAACGCAGCAAACTGGGGGATTCTGCAGGCAAGAATGCCCACCCACTATTTTCTCTGTATCGATATTTTTTTGTTGAAGGATTTGATCGGGGCACTTTGCTTAGAAAAAGCCATGGCTGAATATGCCAAAACTGACTCAATTTCATGGTACTGTGCTATGCTTTGCAGATGGAGATGGCGATGTGGAGAGCCACGACGTGGCCGTGATTATGTGACTTACGTTGGTAAACATCAAAGTAATCTTGTAGGTGTTTGGAGGCCGTATCGAGAAAGGATACGCTTTGGCTACACACAAGACAAATTCGGGCCGCGAGCACTTAGTGTCGAGCGAGGATCGAGGCACATGAGAAATGGTAATGTGGCCGGCAAAAATGATCGGCGGCATCGAGTTGGGAGTGACTACTTGGTAGTTTTGTACGCTTCGAGGTGCAGGGAAGTGATTTCGATGTCCCTGCAAGGACTGTTGAAACCTGAAAATGGGGGGGGGGTTGCCCTTTTGTCCTGAAGTGATGTGTTAAAAAAGTAATAGAGAATGGAGTGTGTGGTCTTGGAGGGACTTGCTGTGCGTGTGGAGTCGTAGATATATGAATGATTTTTGAATGTCTGCTGGAGACAATTTACCCGAATTATGGGCGTATTTTTCTTCTCACCGGGGAAAGGTGAATACTATTTCTTTTGATCGTCGTCTCCTCCTCTGACCTTTTCCTCCCTGTGCCTGAGGGAGACGTGCGCTGTCGTCGGAGATGCTTGGCGAGAAAGGGACCAGGTAGTGTAGTCTTCGGGGACGAGGTGGCGTAGTCCCCGACCCGTGGGACCGCTACCGATGTGGTTCTAGGGGTCCTCTGCCCCGAGGCCAAGACTTGCTCGAGAAGGCATCTATTTTTTGAGAAACTAAAAATATTCTTGTTTTTTTTTTTTTTTTTTTTTTTCCAGGTCTTGCATTCTTCTGATGTTGCCCTTTTTGTATTGTGCCTCCCCCTTCTCTACGAGTCAGAGCCGGTGTAACATCCAGCAACAAGAGGTACACTACGCGGAGCAACTTTGCCGGGCTCAATGCCAATGGTACAACCAAAATCATGTTTATCATCGGCACGGAATTTCCACGGTCTAGTCGCATGACAATTGGTATCGCCGAGAAAAAAGGGCAGACTCTCGACGTCTTGGCATGTTGCACCAAAGAGGGGAACGAAAAAAAAAAGGTGCAACTCCAGATTGAAATCTCACGATGGAGGGGACTTTGTTTCCTCCTCTCCCCTCTTCCCCCAATTCGGTGGGTGGTATCTGTCGTGCACATGGCCAAGAAAAGTAGGCTTCTAGATCTTCTCGCAGCCGTCGAGCTGTGATTGGAGCGGCAAGTTCAGTTGCGTCTCTGCCTTGTCC
>JAFEME010000251.1:0-41965 GCA_018831755.1 Niveomyces coronatus | reverse complement strand
TTTTTTTTTTTTTTTTTTTTTTTTTTAATACAACACACACACGTCCCAATTTAAGACGAAAAACTGGCAGTGACCTCTAGCGGTTTCGAGTGTCGAGCTGAATGAAGACCCCACCAGCAGGGAGGTTGAATGCGGATGGGTGATGCAGGTCCAGGTCGCTGTCCTGGAGACATGCTTAGCGGGTGGGCGAGTGACAAGGTATGTGGATGGAGGTTGCTCCGCCGTGGGGTGGGGAACGCGGCGACGACAGACGGCCCACGGGTGCTACTGAAGGCTAATAAAAAGGAACGAGTCCAACTCGGTCCTCCAGGGAGGCATGTCCCAGCACAGGTACTGTGTAGTGGTAGTGTTCCTCACTGTTCCCCCCCCCCAAACCCCAAAGACAGTGTGCGTGTGCATCACCAGAGAGACATGATGGCCTGCTAACCACATGGGCACCAACCTACGGGAACCGAGACCACCGCTAAACTAATCAGAGTCTCGCGCCGCCGCCAGGCTTTTGGCCCCAAGCGAATGGGTACTCTCTACTGTTTGCTGCGAGATGGAGGGGGCCTTGGAGCATTTTAAAATAACTCATCGGCGCCCTGAATTCGTTTGTACATACAGGCATCCGTCCCTGGAAGTTACTACTGCTCCATGTTAACAGAGATGTGCAGCATGTACTACCTAGGTCACATAACATACATGTCGTCTGCCGGACAGCGAATCCCTTGCATCTAGGGCAGCGCCTCTGCAGGTTGCCATTTCGCGTTGCCGGGCATATCCTTCTCGTACAGACAAACAGCAAACAGATGTTTTTTTTTTCATCCCAGGGCTCTCGGCCGACTGCTGTCCCAGCGACGACGTGCTACAGTGCAGGCTCGATATACTGATTGATCCTTCGGCAGATGCGCTTTGTTAGCCAAAAACACAAGTACATCGTGAATGAAACATGGTCAAGTCAGCCGGTCAACCGTGTACTGCCACATGCACTACCTCGCAATCTCGAGGCCGCCCCTCGTCATCAAGGTCACCCTCGACATACCGTAACGACTTCTTTCGCCTGTACATACATCGCTTCCGTATCAAAGAATGCAGGCAATCTATGCTTCCCGAACCGCTCTGCGACAAAAGTAGTAGACTAGCCGAGCCGCCCACCCCTACAGTAGCTGCATAGCAGACCAGTCTCGGATAATGCTCTTGGTAATCTCTCGTGATGGGGCCTGTGACGGCACCCGAATACCTCTCTTTCAAGGGTCAAGGGTCCGGCGTCAGACCGGCTACTGTAGTAGAGTCACCGGCGGTTACAAGGGATCTGCCTTCATGCAGGCAGTTGTACACTGATATATATCGAGTTGTAAAAGCCTACACGACTTCTCTCCTACAATCACCATTTTCACGTCCTTGTTCGATAGCCACCTGCTACAGCAATTGCGTCTCTTGAGCAAATCGACTTTGTCCGCATTTTCCATGTGACGCTTTTGCATACCAAACACGATCCGTGACACGATCTGCAACTATAATTACAGTGTAGGGTATCGCGACCTAGGCAGCGAATCAACCTGCTTGGTCTCCTTTTGTTCGGCGTAATCTAAACTCGACCGCATCACCGATAATACCTTCACTTTTCTTTTTGAAAAAAGAAAAAAAAAAGAAAAAGAAAACCTATGGATAGGAATTCCGCGATATGACTCGTGCATCAGTATAGTTTCATACATCATCATAGATTTGCCTAATGCATTCTTATCGACCAACACTACTGAGAGGATGCCCGAGTTATTACGCTCAGAGTAGCTAAAACACGGACGGACCAGGCAGGCAAGACAAAAAGTCAAATACCGACGGAAGTTTAATCAAACTCATAGTTTCCCAGCCTTGACAACTTCAAACAATGACAGCAGGACATTATACAAGCCATCATGATCGGAAGAATGAAGGTAAAAAAAAAAAGAACTGAATCTTGACGGCCTCGTGACTGCGCGATGCTCGATGAGGCCTGTACCCGAGGCTTTGTACAATTGGTAAAGACAAGTCACTCACTCATTCAGCTTGTCCGATACGAACCAACGCCGGCGCCGGATTCGGACGGGTCACGACTTTATATGGTGCTCATTACCGTGGATTCCAGCCGCCGGGTTGACATCCAGTCACCGGTCGTTGGTCCCTCGTTCAGTCTGTTTGACACTGGCATGTCGACCTCGTTCTAGAGTGTTTGAGTTGACAGCCTTCACGTACAACGGAAAAAAAAGTCGAAGCGCAGGGTCTCTTCTGTTGCACAAACGAGTCCCTGGTAAAACGTTTAGACGCGGCGCAGCTGAATGCATGCTTTGAATGCCGCCGATCAGCACATTTAGCGTCTGACTGTTTTTTTTTTTTTTTTTTTTTTTTTTTTGCACCGTCTAGACGACGGAAAAAAAAAATACAAATGTTGAATACAAGAGAACGAAAGTCATCAGCAATATGATTTTTGTTGAACAGGCTTTTGAACTGTCGTTACGTCCGGTCTAGCAATCATATTCTGGCAACTGCAGAGTTGGTATGAGCCGCCATTGACCAACAACTACGATATCGTGCGCCGGGGTGCATCGGAACGAAGTAAATAGTGAATTGGACAGAATCTCATCCTACGTTCGCAAAGAGGTTGATCAGTATCTTATTAGGCACAGTAGTCACGACAATGACTGTTGCAGGACATCGCATCAATGTCACCCCCTTGCATTCATACGTATATCCGCGCAGGGGTCCCCGATGAATGCAAGACTCAAGAGGAAAATCTTTTCTTCGGGGGCCGACCGTCCCTCAGGGATCATGCATCCATTCAATCTGACGGGCTTGCACAAGAGTCCCTGTCGAGGCTTGCCAGTGGCCAGACCCCGACGCTTTGCTCGAGGCGCGAGGAGGGGGGGGAAAGCGTCGGGGAAAATCGTTGGTCTCGGAATGGATAATCTAGTGACGTGCATGAGCTCATTTTTTGTCGAGCCGCGCGAAAGAGCTTGTTATCGGGTAGCCAATGACCAACAGCATTAGGAGAAGCAATTATACAGCCCACAGTCAAAAAGCGGTTTACCGTCTGTCAAAGAATCTCCAGACTCGTACCCACACGCCGTGTTTAAAAAAAAAAGAAGCAGGGATGTGATCCCGCATGTCCCCTTCTTGTGCCTTTCCCCCCCGGCCCTCGGACGCCATTGGCCCTCATCGTCGGTCAGCCTCGGGGCGCTTCCAGACATCATCGTCGACCAGTCATCTGTCGACGTTGACGTACTGCTCCATTCACTCAGCAGGCTATCAGGTTCTCTTGGCCCAATGCTGCAATAGCCGACTTGGCAGGTCTCTCTCGGTTGTGTGATGCGGCGCCGAAACCTATGGACGCGGATAGGATACCGCGGTGATGGGATGGATACGAAACAAGAAAAAAAAAAGGAAAAAGAAGGAATGCGAGACATCAAGGAAGCAAGGCCGGACATGGTCACGGCGCTCTGTGACTGTACCAGGGAAATTCTACATACAGTCCCGTTAGTCCCGTTCGGAGCAACAAGCAAGTAATGAATGAATGGGCTGATGACATGCATATTGTAGTGCCCGTGCCGTCGGACGACTCCCGCTGCGCAAAATACAGCTCGGCATTGATCCCACACGCTTCGTAACTCGTACTTCGCATACGTGCTCTAACGATATTGTCTGACTATTTCGAAATACCCGTCTTGTGAACGACGCGTTTCATAATTATCCCCGTCCTGCACACATCCCGTGGTGCGCCCCCCCCCCCTCCCCTCCTCCATGCCAGCCTTGTTTATGCACATCTCGATGGCGCACAAAAAAAGGCCCAAATCCCCGAACCATTATTCAGAATCCCGGCTACCATGCGTCATAGACGTTTTACTTTCCTGCTTGGCCCTCGATGCACCGGCTGATAATTCGATCTCGCCAACCCAAAGAAAATGGTGTATCTATACAGTAGACTATAGCTTCACGCGCAATTTCTCGTCGCCAATGCGAAAAAAAAAAACAATGTCCAACTTTTTTTTTTTTTCGATCAGCCGTGCCAAGAGCGTCAGTACTTGGTGCCGGAAGAAGAAGTAAATAACAACTTTTTTCGACTCGGATTCTTGCTTTTTCGTTCTCGTCCCATACGAACCTTGTAAAACTGTATTGCTTCCTCCCTCCCTTTCGGTACAGGTCTGGTTCTGGAGCTAGACGAATGAGGGGGTTCTTACTCTGACCAGGATCCCCAAAGAGGTCAAAGTCGTCGAGGCAGCGCAGAAGAGCCCCTCCCTCCCCTCATAGGAGGAAAGATAGCACAAGTCTTCTTCTTTCTTCAGCCAGCGAGACGTCTCCCGCCTGAAATAGACCCTGGCACCCCTGTAACCATCATACGTTTTCTACAGTGTTGATGGACCGACTCAGCTCCTCCGAGCACCGCCTGTTGCCCCGTGTGAGGGAGGAATCGAAGTTGCGTTGGCGGTTGCAGAATATGCACATTTCAGCACATCATCACCTCGCATGATGCATCCGCCCAATCACGCGTCACGAGGCTCCCGCTGCAATCACATCCCTGCGAGTCCGCCCGGCGCTGAGACCAATGCCCTTCTCTCAAAAGCACATCCCATTGCTCCACCAGGGCGGCAAAGTCAGCCTAGGAAGCAACGACCGACTTTCACAGGGCAGGGCAAACAAATTTGAGTAATAATAGCGCTCTCCTCTCCCCAGTCCTGGTCGGACCGTTCAAGGGAGCCATTCAGCTCGTAGAGTCACTATGCACTAAATCAGGACTCGTTTGCCCTTGTCTTCGTTGCTTTCCCTTGAAGCCGTATTTCACCGCTCAAGTGGAATAAGACCATTCTCCCTTTGTGTGAATTGCGCCCTTTCTTTTTGTAGATTGTCAATTCGCGCTACCAAAGTAAACAACACGAAACGCGCTTCCTCTGCCCCTCCTGCAACCATCGCTAGCCACGTCCTCACGTGACTAATGCCCCGCAGCTTATGGGATGTGGGGTGATTGTTTTCGGAAGGCGGGAGACGATGGCAGAATATAAATTCTTGAAGTCATCGAGAGGTGACCGTGGATTGTACCTGTGATGGTATCCGGATGTTAGGAGCCCGTCGACAGGAGAAATGGCGAACAAAAGAAAGCGCTCAGCGAAGGAGAATGGCGCTGTCACTTCTGGCGCTAAAAAAGCCAGGAACGAGGCGACTGTCAGCTCGACAGCTGCGCTGGTAAAGCGACCGTTCGTCGCGACACCTACCGGCGAGGAACGGCGACGCGAGGCTACACTATATGATATTTTGGCGAGCGAGGACGAGACGGATAGGATATCTGCTGCCGACTGTATCATATCGAGCTTAATCGGAGACGAGAAGGTCTCGGAAGCTATATTGGAGCGTCATCTCGAACGCCGTCTCTTTCGTGGACTTGCCAGCGGGCGCAATGCTGCGAGACTCGGCTTTAGCCTGGTCATCACCGAGCTGATCACAGAGCTATTTGGCCCGAAGTCGCTGGCGGCCACGCACTACCCCGGGCTCACCTTTCAAAAGGCCGTCCGCATCCTTATGGACAAGACGCAGGCTGTCGGCAACATCCCCGGCCAGGAGGAGAGGGATCACTACTTGGGCCAGCTCTTTGGCATCGAATGCCTTGTGAGCTCGCGAGTCATATTTCTCGAACCCACGCGATGGAACATGGTGCTCGACCTGCTGCTCAAGCTTGCACAGAAAAAGGTCTGGCTGCGATCGCAGTGTGGCTGGGTCGTTGTCCAGGCTGTTCAGCAGATGGACAGCGCAACGACAGAGACGACGCTCCAGCATGTGGCCGATGCAAACATGGCCAAGACGGTGGACGGGGTTGCCGTCTGGATGGCTGCCATAAACCGACATCCCGGCGTCAAGGTGAAACCCTGGCGTCACCATCCGCTTGCGACGAAAACGCTCGGCGAGTTGGCCTCAGTCTTGAAGGAGAGCTTCAATGAGTCTAGCAAGGACGGCGACAAAGCTGGCAGCAATGCTCCCAAGCAAGCCAATTGGACAGCACAGCTACACTTCATATGGGATATGATATTGTCCCACTACGCGCAAGAGAGCGTGAAAGCGGACGAATTTGACCAATTCTGGCAAAGAGTGGTTGACAATGGCTTCTTCTCCAAGAACGCTACCGATGGTCAGAAATTCAAGGGCTTCATGGTTTTTCAAAAGATGCTAGAGGGACTTATTGAGCAAAGAGCCAAGCTTGATAAGCTGTTTTCGACCAACTTCCTAAACTGTCTCATCAATCAAGCCGCCAAAGAAGACAGATACCTACACCGAGCTGCCGTCAAGGCTCTCAAGGCTATCGAAAACACGGTGGCATCACATCCGAAAGGTCTGCCGACTGTATTACGTAGCCTACTAACAGGCAACGGGGTATATAGCTTTGATCAGCGAACATCTTCCAAGACGATAGATCGTCTGTTGCAAAACTCTGCCAGCGTAAGCGAGAAGAAGCTTCTCGCAGTCCTGCAAATACCAATCACATCCCTTGCGACACAGGGTGAGGTAGAGGCCAAGTCGACGCTGAGATCGTACATCGAGTACCTGTCCAAAGCCCTCAACGCATCTGCCTCTGCTGTCGGAACAGACGACGCCGACAAAAGACGTGAATTCTCTGGCCAATATCTTCAAGAGCTGTCGCGCCTGGCGTACTCACAACCGGAAGAGATTTCTTCTGACCTATTGACGGAGCAGATTCGTGAGCTGTGCAGGTCGAGGCTGGAGTCATCTCTGTCTAAAATTACCCGCCATGCTGACGATTTTTCCGGCCTTTGCAATGCCATCGCCGCCATCGACCCTAGTTCGGTTGATATGGACGACGACATCAAGACAGCTGTCGATGATGCTCTGAAGCGCATGCGCAATCTGCTCAAGCGCAAGTCAAAGACCGGTGCTGCCAAAAGCATCAACGCGGCTCTCGCTACACTCCACGCCATTTCCATTTTTCAACTGTACAACAGTGACCCTGACGCCATGGAGTCGCTCAAAGATCTTGCGCAGTACGATGACAAGCTTAAAAGAGGTGAGGAGGCAGGCGGCAACTCGGAGCTACTGGTGGAAATTCTCCTCTCCATGGTTGCACGTCCCTCGTCGCTCATGCGTCAGACCTCACAGCAAGTTTTTGAGGCATTCAGCAGTCACATCACTGCCGGCGGCCTGCAGCTCCTGACTGACCCTCTAGCGTCGAACGAAAGCACCAAGGGCCAGCAGGAGCTGTTCAACACTGGCGACGATGGCATGGTCGACGAGGATGCTTCTGACTCCGACGACGCTATCGACCTAGACGATGCGTCTGATGTGGACCTCGGCTCTGACGTCGAGTTTGTCAACCTGGACGACTCGAGATCCGACGCCAGCGGCGACAGCGCCTCCGATGCCTCCGAGTCCGGGCCCATCGACCTCGACGAGCTCTGCGCCGGCATTCTCAAGAGCCACCGCCTCGACAAGGACGCCGACGCCGAGTCCTCCGACTCCGACGGCGACATGTCTGACTCGGAGATGATGCAGCTCGACGAAAAGCTCGCCGAGGTCTTCAAGCAGCGCGTCAAGGCCAAGCCCGACTCCAAGAAGGAGAAGAAGGACGCCAGGCAGTCCGTCGTGCAGTTCAAGCACCGCATCCTCGACCTCGTCGACATCTACGCCCGCGTCGAGGGCCAGCGCCTCAACCCGCTCACCTACTCGCTGCTCGTGCCGCTGCTCGACCTCGTCCGCGCCACGAGCACGAAGCCGCTCGCCGTCCGCGCCTGCGACATCGTCCTCAACTACCAGAAGGTGCTCAAGAAGGCACGTGGTGGCGGCAAGTCCGGCGCGGTCGCCGACGCCGACCAAGACGCGCTCCTCGCGCTGCTGGTGGAGATCCACGAGGCCGCCGGCCGCGGGGAGAACGCGCACGCGCACAGCAGGGCCGCCAGCGCGGCGAGCCTCGTCGTCGCCGGGTCGCTGCTGGCGGCGGACCGCGGCAGCATACGCCGGGTCGCGGCCGTGTACGCCCAGACGCAGAGCCGGTGGGTGCTCGGCGAGGCGCAGCTGCAGACGTCCTTCTTCAACGACTGGAATAACTGGTGCCAGAATCACGCGGCGCAGGCGAGGGAAAAGGCGGCGTAGAAGGGGCTTGTTTTGTATATCCTGTAATTTGTGTGATGTAGATGAAGAAAAAGAATTGAACCTTGGTGGGAAAAGAATGTTCACTAGAGGCTTGCTGCAGTCGTCAACAGTAAAACAGTGGTTCATGATTCCTGCCATTAATTCTTTTTTTACTAATACAAACTTTGTCAGCTGGACGTCCTCTTACTCCTCCATCTTCTCATCGCCGTCCTTATCCTCGCTCTTGATTGAACTGTCGTACTCGTCATCCGTCTCGAAATCGGACCTCGCCAATTTCTGGGCCGCTTCGCGCAGCTCCTGCGGGACCTCCTCGTGGCGTCCCTTGGTGGGCCCGTCGGCGGTGCTGATCCACGTCATCTCGAGCTCAAAGTCCTTATCCTTATTATCCTTTTGTGCCACGTAAATGATGCGGGCGGCATCCTTAACGGCCTGGCGCAGCGTCATCTTGCCGCCCTGCTGGAGGTCGAGCTTCTCGAGCTCGGCCTTGGCGGCCTGGCGGCCCTTGCCCGTGGCAGCGCCGTAGTAGCCCCAATACTGCCCACTCGGCTCGACCATGTAGAGGAAGGGTCCGCCGTGCTTCTTGCCGGCGACCTTGCCGCCGGCGCCGCACGCGGGGCCGGAACCGACCTCGCCGTCAACGGGGGTGTCCTCCGAGGTGTCGACGCCGCCGATAATGCCGGTGATGCCAAACGGACGCACGGAGCCGTACATGGTGTAGGCCTGCAGGTAGCTTCCCATGCGCGAGGCGAGATCGGCTGTGGGGATGGGGCCCTTGAAGTTTTGCCGCCACGACTGCGACTCGTCGCGGGCTCTGTCGACAAAGTGGCGGCCGTCGGGGATCATGCCAGAGTAGACCTGTTGTTCACATTGATTCACATTAGAAAGTTGTTTTCTCTTGTGTGCCTGCGTAGCAACCTGGACCGAAGTGGTCGTTGCGGGGCAAGGACGTGGTGAAGGGAAATTCGTACAACTCCAATGTGACTGTCGACGGTCGCGATGCGCTTGTTGGCACCGGCCTTGGCCAGCTTCGAGGCCACCACCTTCTCGACGGCTAGCACGACGCCCTCGTCGCAGCGGATACCGATGGAGGTGCCGCCATTCTCGACGGCCTTGACGGCGTATTCGACCTGGAAGTTGCGACCGTCGGGCGAGAAGATGGAGTTGAGCAAGTCGTAACCCGTTCCTATCGAAGTCTACATGTCGTACTTGTCAGTCCTAGATGGGCAGAGGGCTTAGAACAGGGTCATCAACGCTCACCATCTTGCGCTACTTGACAAAAGCCTCGTGTCTGAATAGTATATTGCGGTTGCTGCTTGTATGAAGCGTCGGTGGTCGGAGTGGTTGAAGAGGCAGGTACTACGCAGATGAGCTAGGCAGGTACGTAGCTTACGATGGAGCTTCTGCCTGAGGCGACGTGGGGCGATTACAAGCCTTGTCAAACACACGGGATACACGAAGCAATTCCACCAGTTCGGAAAATTTCCCGTGATGAAATACAAAGTTGTGGTAAGATTTGTCGAACCCTCGGGTCTGGCTTTCAGCTTTTAGTTTTCTTGCGGAAAAAGAATCTTATTGATTTCTTGGTCGTCTACTACCGGTGATGCTTAGCCAAGCTTCAATGTACTTGTGTCCATAACGAACGGCGGGTACATGACAGTTGAAAGCCAGAGGGCAACAAGACAAAAAAGGGTAAAGTCTCGTGTTGGGGTGAATATGTGAACTATAAAGAGACCCATAGCGAGATCTGCGTTGCTTTACACTGCTGCAGTGTTGCGTGCTGTGTGTGGAAAAGAAGCCGACAAGTCTATGCCCCGCATGGGCTCACGTCACTTGCACAACAAACTACTGGCGCTCTCATTGACTTTCATTGAGTCAACGAATCACTAAGGGTGTTTGAAAATGTCTAATACATCTCAATCATTCAAGACGTATAGAATAGCCTCGATCCCGGCCGATGGAATAGGGACCGAGGTCATCGCCGCTGGCATCACTGTCCTCGAGGCGCTGGCCAGTACCTCGGGAACATTCAAGTTCGATTTTACGCATTACGACTGGAGCTCCTGGGCTTTTAAACAGACCGGCCGCTACATACCAGAGGGCGGCCTGAAACAGCTACAGGAGCACGACGCCATCTTGTTCGGCTCAGTGGGGGCTCCAGGTAACTCATGTGGAAAGCTACTTTAGATATGAAGCTGATCTCCTGTGCTCAGACGTGCCGGACCATATTTCTCTCTGGGGCTTACGCCTTGCCATCTGTCAGTCTCTGCAGCAGTACGCCAATGTGCGGCCCACGCGCATCCTTCCCGGCGTCGAGTCTCCGCTGCGCCGCTGCAACCCGGGAGACCTCGACTGGGTCATTGTGCGCGAGAACAGCGAGGGCGAGTACGCCGGCCAGGGTGGGCGATCGCACATCGGTCAGCCGTGGGAGGCGGCGACCGAGGTGGCCGTCTTTACCCGACACGCGGTGACACGCATCATGCGCTTCGCCTTTGAGGTGGCGCGAGGCCGCCCGCGGAGACTGCTCACCGTGGTGACGAAGAGCAACGCGCAGCGAAACGGCATGGTCATGTGGGACGAGGTGGCCGCCGAGGTGGGCGAGGAGTTCCCCGACGTGACGGTGGACAAGATGCTGGTTGACGCCATGACGGTGCGCATGGTGCAGCGGCCAGAGAGCCTGGATACCATTGTCGCGAGCAACCTTGTAGGTATCATGGAGCGTTCTCTTTCTATCCAGGTGAGAGTGCAGCAAATAGGAACTGGCTGACCCGTGCCTTAGCAAGCCGATATTTTATCTGACTTGGCCGCGGCGCTGGCTGGGTCCATCGGCATCGCGCCAACCAGCAACCTCGATCCTACGCGCAAGAATCCGTCCATGTTTGAGCCGATTCACGGCTCGGCATTCGACATTGCCGGCAAGGGCATCGCGAACCCCGTGGCAACGTTCTGGACTGCTGCCGAGATGCTTGCCTGGCTTGGTGAGGAGTCGGCTTCGAAGCGGCTCATGGAAGCAGTCGAGAGGGTGTGCGAGCGTGGCATCATGACGTGCGACCTTGGTGGGACAGCGACGACGGAGCAGGTTACGGAGGCAGTCGTCGAAGAAGTCCGAGTGGTGAAGTAAATAAGTTCTTGTTACGATTTTGCCACATGTTAAATGGGAATTGCGGGCATGCCATTTATATATTGGCGGCAAATAGTGCCCAGGCTCCTATTATTAGCACAGAGGTATGCACAGCGAATACACGCACAGGTGCTGTACCAAGTGGGTGCGGATACACTGCACTAGTACTTGTACTTCTATTAGTGGCCGCTGTAGCCTACCCTGTATGCCTGGCAACGCATTCTCCAACTTATTATTGTTACTATTTCAAGGGAAAGTCGCAAACTGGAGCGAAATCTTGCCATGATGAGAAATCCGGTCGCGGGGTCGATATGCTGTGCTTGTAGTCTCGAGGACGCTTTGCTCGGACTTATTAGAAATGTTCAAAGCGAATCCTATGGAGGATGCCTGGGCCAAACTCACGGATCCGAATTACGCAGGACGATCGTGTTTCATGTGCGCCTAATAAGGAAGAAAACTTGAGGGGCGTGAACCCACTGCTCCCGTGCCTCAGCTAGCGGCCCCATCCCGCCAAATCCGACCCTCCTGATGATGGTGCTAATAAGCACTGTGATTAGCACATTATGCTGTAGTCTCGCCCCCCAACAGAATATATCGTCACTGACTTTTATCGCCGTCACATACGTGTCATTCCTTTGCCACATGTTTCTCATGTCCACGACAGCACTCGCCCGCGAGCATACCTTTCCTCGACGTGCAACTTATAGTATCTCAATATTAACCACTGAATCAGACGCAAATCGAACTCCTTATTCCATCAAAACCCCTGCTAGTCTCTATAGATTCGCCGCATTACTGCCTCACCGTCTTCCTCGAGCCCCGCCAATCCGCTTGTGACCACTTTTGCTGCCCAACCCGACACTACTCGTGATACAAAGTGTCCTTGCCTCGCTGCTTCTCTTCTGTCGATAATTTCCTCAATACTTGCTCACTTCGACCTGCTATTCGCGTCTACGTCGCCTGTTTCCCCTCCGCGTTCGATCTCCTCTCTTGCCGCCGTAGACTGCGTGACTGTCCCGCTCTTTCCTGACATCCTCGCAACTGCCCCGCGCCTGGAGCTATTATCTTGACGGCGCTGACGGTGACGCTTCAGTGGCTTATTTGCCATATTTGAATTACTTTCTCCCCTCCACTGCTTCTTAGAAGGCAGGTAGGAACATCTTTTATTCTCAGAAAAGAGAATAGTCATGGAGGTTCGCCTGTTACAAACTACGCCTCAACACCGTATCTGTCTGCTAACTTGAGGTCTAGACCATTATGCCCGCCCAGGCATACATGCACAGCAGCATGCAGGAGCCTGAGGAACTTCTCGATCTCTTTTCGCGCAACCTCACCCTCAATCCGGTACTGCAAGCTTCCGCGGGATTTGAGCAGTCTCAGTCACCACAACAAGCACGGCCGGCAGCACCGGAGGCGATTCCTTCGCAGCCTGTGTATTCGGCTTCTCAGCACTATACGCACTCATACCACGTCACCAACCCTCGTGGCCACGACGCGCCGTCCTCTCATTCAGCTCTTCCACGACGTAACTCAGCACCGCCAGCAGACGACGCCTCGCAGGGAGAGGCAGCCTTGCTTCGTAGCTCCGGCATCGAGCCCACACTCCTTACACCCTCTCAGCTGGAGCTGTTCAAGACGGCCGAAGATGCTCAGAAAATGAGGCTCCTTGAGCTCTGGAGCATCTGCCCGCCAGACGGAGCTCAAAACATACCGGCACTCGCATGGAGCAGCACCTCCCTGGAGCAGGAGGAGCACCTTGCTCGTGTTCGCTATGAGAGGGAGCAGCAGATGCAAGCGAGTCATCAGAATGCCATAGTTGCGGATGAGAAACAACAGCCAACCATAGAACAAATTGCCAGTGGGCACTGGACGCAACCCGCCGAAAGTGAGCCGTATATGAGCGAAGGGTACAGTGCGGCCATGCTAGTCCAGCAGGAGCGAGCAGCCGACCTCTATCGTCAGTTCGAACAAGTTTCCTCATATAGAAGAGCCACAGACCCGGTCTATATCGGCTCCTACTATACTTCCGAGCAGCAGCAGATGGAGATGGCAACACAATACGGTGCTTTTGAGCACGTCCGAGGCGCCGATGCTATGGATGTCATGTGATGGTTTGGAGACCATCGTTTGTCATCATATTTTTGCGTGTGATGCTTGCGCTCGCAGCCTTTCTAATATCGACCTGGCCTGGCATCAGAAAGCCGTTGTGCAAGGGTTGTGTTTTTATCCTCCCCCCCTTTCCCTTTGAAAGATGATATGAGACTTCCTAGATACCCTCATGCTCTATGAACTTTTACCATGATTGACTCTTGTTTGGTCTGCACTCCGCTCTGCTTTTTCTTCTTCAATCACGGTCACTGGTTTTTGACCATCCGTCAGACTTGTTGCGGTGCTTTATAAATGCTGCGTTGTGAGAGCACCATTCGTATACTACAAATGAAACGTCTAAAGACAAGGTGTTTAATCCGATTGCATACAGTAGGAATAAAAGTCACGCTGATGTCTAATGTATGCTTTGAAACAAAGTCTAAATGCCCGTCTTCTCCAGCTTTTTGGCAAGCTCATCGACAGCCTTGTCCTGCACCTGTACTGTCGGCTCTTCCTGCGCCTCTTCGGCCTCCTTGACTAGTTTTTCTGCGCGTTCCTCTGGAGACACGTCTTCCTCTTCATCCTCATCCTCCTCTTCCTCTTCCTCATCGCTGTCATCGTCAAGGTCACTCAAACTGTCGACGCCCCATTCATCCTCCTTGATGTCGTCGCCAGCAGCAGCCTCTTTGCGCCCCTCCAAGAGCTCCTGGAGTGCGATGATGCTTTCGTCCTCCTCGGAGAACTTGTTGCCGTTGAGCTCGATACGTTTCAGCGCGGGAAGCGAGCTGGCGGCAGTGGCAAGTTTCTTGAGCCCGACCCTTGTTATGTCATTGAACTGTAGTCGTAGCGTCTCCAACTTGGCATTCTTGCCATGCACGAGAGCCTCGGCCAGAAGTACACCGCCCTTGCCGCCGAGAAGACAGTCACCGACACCAAGCTCACGAAGAGACGTCCAACTGGGGGCCACCTTTGCTAGAGCCTTGGCACCCATCAGTGTGAACGTATTGTCTTGAAGATCGAGCACGCGTAGCTCCGTTGTGTGATTGAGGCCTTGGCTGAGCAAATGGCTGATGCCCTCTTGACGGATGCCATTTTGCACCATTTTGATCTCTCGAATATTGTTATGCAGGCTGTATGTCTTGGCCCATGCTGTCATGCTGCCATTCTCCAGACGGTTTCGGCCACAAATGACGGTTTCTAGATCCGGTACCGTCTTGCCCTCCTTGCGGGCGGCCTCTTTCTTGGCATGCAGCTCGGAGAGGGCATCAGCGATCAGTATGCCAGCGTGCGGGCCGAGACCGTTGTTGTTGAGGTACAGATGCTGCAGAGGGACGTGGGCAGCTAGGAAAGCAACGAGAGGTGCTTGTGTGTTGAGGCCAAAGGCATTGTCGTTGACGTTGATCGTGTGGAGATTGGGCAGGTTGAGGATCGAGGTAAGGAGATGCGAAAGGGCATCGGGGATTTCGGACAGCAGTCGAGCTGTAAATATGTCGGCAAGGTTGGCAACCTGGAACGTTAGCTTCGTATTGAGCAATGAGGCAACAATCGGCCTTACCTTGAGGTTCTTCTTCGTGGCGAGAACTTCACCAAGAACTTTGCAGGCTTCTACCCCCAAGCTGTTGCCCAACAGGCGAACCTCTTCGACATCATTGGCTCGAAGATCTGCGATATGCGGTTCGACATCCTCTGCCGTGGTAAGCTTCAGACCCTTGCCCTCGAGCGAGAATAATTTGTTTGAATGAGACATAATGATCTGCGTATTTACATGCAGGAGCGGATAAATTGAGCAACCTGCAGTGGTGGGGGAGGGGCAGTACGAGTTTGAGCTTCCTGAGCAAGGGCGGCGAAATTATGGCGGGGCGGTAGGCTTGTTTTGCCTAGGCGGTCAGGCATGTATGGCATGCTTCTTGGTGAAGCTGTTGCGAGACTTTCCGACACGTGACCCGAGCCAATCAGCGTCGGCCCATTTCGGAAACCGCTGGATTTTCTCGAGCCGTAAGACCTCCTGCTTGCTGAGCCCTTTCGTCGCCGACCGCGAGACCGAATTCCAATTTCCACGACTCGAACCCCCGATCGCGGCTGCTCTCGTGGCTACGATTTTCCTTGGAAGAAATGCTGGCGAGATCTTGCTTCCGCGCCCCGAGCGCCCTCAATGGACTGCGCAATGCCGGTGCCGCCGTCACCAAGGTATGGGAACTGCATAGCTTTAGGCCTCACCCGTTACCGAGGCTTGGTGACATTCTTCCACTGCGTCGAAATCGCCTGCCCATCCGAGACTTGTTCGATGCAAAGCAATTGGGCGCTGACATTTTTTCTAGCGTGCGGCATCGACCAGTTCAGGCGCCTCTGCAGCTCCCGGCAGGCTAAACGTGTCAGCAATTGCCTCGACCACCCTCGCCGTTGGTTCTATCGCCTGGTACTATCACCTCTACGGACCGGTAGCTCATGCCATGACTCCTGCCGAAGAAGGGTACGCATCGCGGTCCAGCCTTCGTCTGATTTTATTGTCTCAGTGCTGACCAGATGACAGACTTCATCCTACCAAATACCCCTGGGTGCACGAACAGTGGTTCAAGACATTCGACCACCAAGCGTAAGAATGATCGCCGCGATTCTGCAACTTGTGGCTGACATATTTCAAGTCTTCGCCGTGGTTTCCAGGTTTACCAGGAAGTTTGCGCCAGCTGTCACTCACTGAGCCGTGTCCCCTACCGCACCTTGGTTGGCACCGTCCTAACGGTCGACGAGGCCAAGGCGCTTGCCGAAGAGAATGAATACCCTGGCGAGCCCGACGAGCAGGGAGAGATTGAGATGCGCCCTGGCAAGCTTGCCGACTATATTCCGGCGCCATATAAAAATGACGAAGCTGCGCGTGCCGCCAACAATGGCGCCCTACCCCCCGATCTGAGTTTGATTGTCAAGGGCCGTCACGGCGGCTGCAATTACATCTTTAGCCTCCTCACTGGCTACCCCGATGAGCCTCCCGCCGGTGCTCAGGTCGCGCCCGGCATGAACTTCAACCCTTACTTCCCGGGCACCGGCATCGCAATGGCCCGCGTTCTCTACGACGGTCTCGTCGAGTACGAGGACGGCACTCCTGCGTCGACTTCGCAAATGGCCAAGGATGTTGTCGAGTTTCTCAACTGGGCCGCTGAGCCCGAGATGGATGATCGCAAGAAGATGGGTATGAAGGTGCTCGTCGTCACTGCTTCGCTATGGGCCATCAGTGTCTGGGTCAAGCGCTACAAGTGGGCTTGGCTCAAGTCGAGAAAGCTCGCATATGACCCTCCCGCCGAGACCAAGGTCCGCCGATGAGTTGACACAGTACATGAGCGTTTGTATTACTAGTCGCCCCTTGGGAAAGTTAGGTGGACGCGGGTAGAAAAATGGCTGGACTGCATGTGGCTGGGTCCTGGCGAGACTAGAGTGTAAATCAGATGATTATTTTACCAACTTTACTTTTTTTTTAACACTGAACTGAGTCGATCTACGGTGAATTTCTCTAGGCAATAAAGTATTTGTTTTATGGCGGATATTGTATTCGTCCCCGTGCCAGACTGTTCACGCCACAAGTTTAGAAAGTGCGCCCGGGACGACTCTTAGAGTTGACGCCCGAATACTTTTCTTCTCGCAAGTGTATACATACATAATTTATCAAGTCTTCCGTAGATCTTGGAATACTCATAAATATTTATCTTCTAAAGCAGTTTGAAACAAAGTTCAGCACAGCGACACAAAATTACAGCAATACTACCTTATCTTAAAGCGCTACTTTGACACGGAATCATAGACAACAAAGACGACATAAACGCCATGGACGACATGGACGATAAGGACGTGAAGATGCAAATGGGTGATACGGAAGACGCGAAAGACTTGCTGGGTTGTGCCGACTTACTTGACCCAGCGTACATGCCGCATTTCGACCCTGTATTACCGACACTGACGGAGGCGCCTGCGGAAATTGTGTTAGAGATTTTATCATATCTCCCGCTGCTTGGAAGGGTGATGCTAGCAATGACTTGCAAACGAATGCATAGCATAGTTGGCGCATCGCGTGGACGACGCGAGATGACCGGAGAGGAGTATATGAATTATCTCTACCTCATAGGACGGGACCAGCTCGATACCTGGGTCTGCGAGCCATGTTTTGCCACCCACGTGGTCACGCCAGGTACATTTCTCGAGCCGATATGGTCAAACTGTCCGGCGGCACAGGCTCGCTTCACGACAAGGCTCGGCTTCTTGGACACACCCATGTGCGAGGTTGTGTATCACCGGATGCAGATCGCTCTCAAGTACAGTCGCCGCAGCGCGGACCTCGGAGAGAAGCACAAGCTCTGGCTCGGGCGCCTAATGGCGGAGAGCCACATGAAGCTACCTCCGCTCCGGAGCCTCTACCATCTCAGGGAGATGCATGCGTACCGCGTCCTGAAGCCAAAAATTGTGAACGGGCATTTTGTGCTGCACTGCAAGTATTCGATCCTGCTCTTTGACGGCTTCGATGTCGAGCACATGCCCTACATGAACATCTGCAAGCACCAGGCGGTCGGGCTGTGGGAAAGGTTCCCGGCTGGTGGGCCGAATAGACGTCTGGCCTACCGGGTGAGGTTCGGTCTGCTCCCGGCGATCCGGTTGGCCGTGGCCTGTCCGAATCGCTGGTGGAAAGGTCACTGTGGGATGTGTCCGATCGAGCTCGGCGCTTGCCGGAGCGGCAGGTCGCTCTTTGTGGATGTGCAGTTTGATCTCGGCGGCGAGGGGAGAAAGGAGTGTAACGCGAACTGGCAGGCAGCCATGGCTGGCACTTTCGGTGTCCCTAGGTGATCACTATTGTGTCTGACGCGCGGCTAGCCATCCGATTTACTAGAGAAGTCCATGTCAATTGAAGCGTGGTCTGGAAACTGCCGCACTATACAATTTCTGTTGTGATCTCTCTTTTGCCATTATCGGCGCCGTGACACTGTGAATATAACAGTGCTCCGTTCGTTTGCTGTTGGTACTCATCGCCGAGACAGCCTTGGCGATCAACGTCGGTGGTTCTGGCCTAGACAGTGCGTATTTGGATTACGAACACTGTATAATTGAGAGTGGCGACCTCCGATCGCAAGTGCCCGGCTGCTCGCCCGCCCGCTATCAGGCACCTCAACGTCTGTGCCAGCCTTTATCGATGCCTAGGCCTCCATAGGCTCACTGCTCATTTGCGAGCCTGTCTCATCTGCCTGCGACTATAGCATATGATGGCAATAGTACACGTGCGCATATACATCTACGACCGTCGCCATGGCTGAAAGTGGCTACAACGAGGCTGTGGAGCAGTTCAGAGACGATGAGTACCCGATGCTGAAAGGTATGGAGCGAGACTACTCGCTGGCAGGCACGTATGCTGACTCGGACAGACTCGATATACCTGGATCATGCGGGGTCGGCCATACCGTGCAGAACGCTGATGCAAACCTTCGCGGCGGAACTGACATCGGTGCTGTATGGCAACCCGCACTCTGGCTCGCTGCCGTCGCAGCTTTCCGCTGATTGGGTCGACGATGTCCGGCTGCGTCTGATGGAGCTCTTTAACGCAAGCGTCGACGAGTATGATCTTGTCTTTGTCGCCAACGCTACCGCGGGCGTGAAGACTGTTCTGGAAGGTCTGAGACACTTTCCTGGCGGCTTCAACTACGTGTATCACGAGGCTTGCCATACGAGTATTGTTGGACTTCGAGAAGAGGCTCAGTCTAGCGTTTGCGTGAATGACGCCCAAGTCGACCAGTGGATAGAAGGGAGCGGGCCGTTGCAGAGCGACTCATGCACCACGCTCTTCTCTTATACGGCTCAGTCCCATATGAACGGCCGGCGATATCCTCTCTCCTGGGCGAGGGACGTCAAGCTCGCGGCCAGACAGCAGACTTACACAGTACTTGATGCTGCGTCTTTTGCAGCGACATCTAGACTTGATATGTCGCATCCGGATTTTGCTGCTGATTTCATCGTCCTGAGCCTGTACAAGATCTTTGGATTTCCTGACCTCGGTGTCTTGCTGGTTCGGAAGTCTGCCGAGCATGTTTTTGCCCACCGCAGATACTTTGGTGGTGGGACAGTAGACATGGTCAGCTGTGTCAAAGAGCAGTGGCATGCACGAAAAGCTGATCTACACGAACGTCTTGAGGACGGTACGCTGCCGTTCCACAACATCATTGCTGCAGGTATTGCAATCAAAACACACGCATCTCTGTTTGGGTCAATGGAAGCCATATCTCGACATACAGCGTATCTGTCTGATCGACTACTGAGAGGTCTCCAAGACCTACAACATGGTAATGGCTGTCCAGTTTGTACTATTTACACGGACGCAGCCCTCTGTACAGGGCCCATTTCCTTCAACATCCGAAGCAGTCTTGGCGCGTATGTCAATCTCGGCGAGTTTGAGAAGCTTGCCATCATTAAAAGAATCCATGTGCGGACTGGCGGCCTCTGCAGTCCTGGAAGCATCGAGACGTTCCTTCACCTGCAGCCCTGGGAGATGAAGCAGAACTTGTCTGCCGGGCTGCGCTGCGGGACTGACGGCGATGCGGTGGTTGCAAAGCCTGTTGGTGTCATTCGGGTCAGCCTGGGGGCCATGAGCGTCAGGGCGGACGTTGATGGGTTTCTCGACTTTTTAAAAGATTTTTTCGTTGAAGATAAAGCACCCGAGCCGCATCCTATGACCGAAACTCCAGCCTTGCGAATCAAAGAGATTACGGTCTATCCCATCAAAAGCTGCGGCGGTCACGCTATCCCGCCCGGGACAGATTGGGAAGTTCGTCCTGAAGGACTCGCCTGGGATCGAGAATGGTGTCTGCTGCACAGAGGGTCCGGACGCGCGTTGAGCCAGAAGAGATGCCCTCGAATGGCGCTCATACAGCCAATCTTGGACTTTGAAGCGGGGGTATTGCGTGTGAGTTGTCGTCAGGCCCTCAATGATCAGTCAATTTCTCTCCCACTTTCTGCCGACCCGTCATATTTTGAGCAGAGACAGACCAAGTCGAGCGTTTGCGGCGAGGAGATTACGGCACAAGTATACACATCTAGTGTCATCAACGATTTTTTCTCAGAGGTGCTCGGTGTATCTTGTGTTTTGGCTCGGTTTCCTCCGGGCGGGCGGGGACTACGTAGCCGAATCAACAAAGCCAAGATACAAAAGCATCAACACCGAGGTAGCCCTCATCGCCATGCTAGCTTGCTGTCTGACATTCCGTCGCCCCCAGACTCCGACTCTGAAAGGATACAAACCAATATCCTCCTGTCCAACGAAAGCCCGATCCTCATGATCCACACTGCTAGTCTTGATGCTCTTAATGAGGCCATTCGACTGAGGGGAGGAGCCCCGGCGACAACCGCCACTTTTAGAGCAAACATTGTGCTGGAAAGTGGCTCGGAAGAAGCGTCCGCGTACTCGGAAGACTTCTGGCGCCAGGTACGTATCGGGGACCAGACATTCTCGATGCTCGGCGCTTGCAGACGCTGCCAGATGGTGTGTGTTGACCAAGAGACGGCTGAGAGGAAGCAGGAGCCCCTTGCTACGTTGTCGAAGACGCGGCGGTTCGACGGTAAGATATTCTTTGGGGCACACATGAAGCACGATGCTACGACGCAACAAGAACCGGTTCGGAGTCCCACTGTGCGAATTGGCGAGCAAGTCGTTGTCGACACTGGTCATGTGTGATTGCATTTCGCATATCGTGTCATCATCAAGATATATACTCAAGAATCAAAGTGCTAGTAGGAGAACATCTCCTTGTGCAAGTGGAGCTCGGCGGCACCGGCATGGCCTCGAATAATGTTCAGCTGCACCTGGGCCGCCGCAGAGCCTACATCATGCACCATGCTTTTCGGGCCACAGACGGCTACGCCAACGGCCCCGGCCTGCGAGGCTAGTAGTTCGACGGCCGCCTTGGTATCTGGCCTACCGCGGGAGAAGTGAATATCTAGCACGGCGGGGCTCGACTTACTGGCAACACTCTTCTCGTCTGACGATCCGGGCTCATGATATGCGGTACTAGTTTCACAAAAGAAGATGGTGACGCCGGCGAGCTGGGTCATGGACTGGCGTTGAGCGATGCGTTGAAGCTCCTCGACGTACCAAGCGCGCATTCCTGGATCGCGCGTGGCTAATGTGACATCCAGACGCTGGCCGTTGGTCCTTGTCCGCACCCACGACTCAATCAGCGGAAGCGCCCAGCCACAACCGGAACCGCCAGCGACAAGCAGAGTGCAGTCGAAGCCTTTGTACCAACGCGCTGACATGCCCCCGTAGGGACCGTCAACCAGACATCTGATGCTGGGTCGCTTGTGGGCGAGGGTGGCAAGTCTTCCTGTGAGCCCGTCGCGCGGCTGAACGAAGAACGTCATTTCGTTCGCGCCGACCTGTGGTCCAGGAAGAGAGCAGATGGTGAGCGGATGACTGGTCAGAGAGTGCGCACCGAATGCGATGAAACGGAGAAAGACGTGCTGGCCCGGCTTCCAAGTTGCTGTTGTGGTAACAGCGATGCGGAGTGTGTGACTTGTCTCACTGCGAATCTCTGCGTGACCGACACGGCGAAGCGTTTGGACAAGTGCAAAGAGCAGACTAGCGGAATAAAGCGACGCAGCAGCGATGAAGTAGTCCCAGGAAGTAAGGGAGAAGCCGCAGTGAATGAAGAAGAATATGATGAAGACCATTGCGAAGAAGAGATGAGTTGTCTTGAAGAATTCGTAACATTGGTTCCTGGTCATGTTAGCGAGGAATGATAGGCTGATGCTGTTGGCTCTACGAACCGAATCCACGAGACAGACATGAGCGTCAGCCAAGCCTGCGCGAGCAGCGCGATGACGCCCGTAATCCAGACCCCGCCGGTGACGAAGGTTTTGTGCAGGTCATGCGGGACGTCTCGGTGATATATGATGAAGGGAAACGTATGGATCAGGGCAAGCAGGAACATGGCCCAGCTCACCCAGCCGTGCCAGACGTTGAGCTTCTCGTGCGGTATGCCCGTCAGCGCCGTGACCATGTTGGCCTTGGCACCCAGCAGCAGGACGAAGGGCAGGCAGCCGAGGGCCATCCAGCCGGTGCGCGTCGCGATGGGAGGCGAGTTGCCGTACTTGGCATCGGTGGGCCAGTAGTACGGCCTCGGACCCAGCGTCATGGCCGAGAAGAAGACGATGCCGACGCCGAGGAGCAGATAGGCGCCAATGGGCTGCGAGCGGTCGATGCGGCACGTCTTGTAGGCGCAGTAGCGGAAGCAGGCCACGATACGGCGCCAGAGAGCCTGCCGCGTAAGACGTTTCGGGACATGGACAAAGCGAGCGATGGTGAAGACGGCAATTACGGCGAGGAAGAAGTAGATGGTCGGGAGGGCGAATACATGATCAGCCTCGTACCTGGTATCAGATAATCAGTCTTTGAGCCCGCAAACTCGCTCACCGCACTTGACATACCAAAACACCCAGTAGCGACTCTTGTAGGCGCACTGAGCAGGCGTCAGCTTGCACTTCCCGGGATCGCGCGAGCTGTGTAGAAGGACGGGCTCCTTGAGCAGCGGCATGAACCACGCCTTGGGCGTCGCCGCCTCGTTGCTCATGTGCATCTTGCAGTCACCAATACAACATTGCTGCAACTAAAAAAAAAGGAATAAAAAGGGGATCACCGACCTTTTTCCCTTGCCGTCCTTGTGCTATATACAACGTGGGGGAAATCTTCATTTAAAACGGTTGAAACTAGTGCCAGCGCTAATTGAGCAAGTTTTCCGATCCATCATATCTATCCATGGTGTTTACATGTCTCGTTGCCATAAAACGGGTCGCGAGCGCGGGAATGAGCATGTTTCAGCAGCCCGGAGGGAGGGGATCGACTTAGTTATGGTTTGGTCGGTCAACTTCTGCAATTTACGTTGCATGGTTTCCGTTTTGTTCTTTACAACCGGGTAACCAGGTCGGTTGGAGTGGGAATGATCGTGTTAGGTATGCTGAAAGGATCAGGCGCGGAAGACATTGTCTTACACTGGTTCTGCGGTGCGGCGACACGAAACAAGGATGACTTGGTCATGCAGGCGAAGTACTTGACACGTTGTGATCGGCCCGGGCCGAGGACCTATAGTAAAGCAGGTAAACAGACTTGATGACAACGAAGCCAGGTAATCATCGCAGACTTGTAGCCTGTTCGAACGAAACCTCGCTTGAGCCGGATTCTGCCAGCGACAAAACGTTTGTAGACACAACGTTTCATTGTGCATGAGCAATGTTACACGGGGTGCGAAGAGGTTGTTGAGCCTGGTTATTGGTCCCACGTCAGCCTCTAGACATCCCAGCGAAAAGATCCTGTCTAGCAATGTCTTGACGTTGCTTGACCCGTACGCGCAGGATCAAAAAGGAAGCAACTTTAACGTTCTTTTCTCGTTTAGATTGCTGCCATGTGTCTTATATTATGTTGTGGTCGTAACCACACACACACACACACACACACACACACAACATACGCGAGATACCGCAAAAGTTATTCTTTACCGCATCAGCGGCACCGCCGATACGTCCATGATTAAGACAATTAGCTTGGCTCGCTGGATTACCGAAGCACCGACTCCCCCCCGGCACACCGGCTGCACGCCGTCTCCGATCTTGTTACTTTGGTGCTTCCGGACGCGCAGTTGCGGCCTTTGCTCTGCGCCGCCTACGGATAAGTCTCTCTCTTTGCGATTCTACATAATGCTTTTCAATATTCGGAATATTTTATTTTTATTTTTACAGTTTGGAAATTTAGAAAGCAGAGGATGACTTTGCGCTTGGGTGAAGGAAACCGTCAAATACTTAGACAGACATCACAACTATAGTTGTATATCAAGATATCTCAACTTTTTCTCATTTCCGTCACCGCTTATATTGCCACCAGGGACTTAGTATCCGAGTGCTCGCCGTATCTGTTTGGAGTGCTTCGTCGTTGTGCATTTTTCCGCTATCCTATATCGGATCTCTGGTACGTCGCGCTGACATATACCTTGCTTGCTGCATAGACAATAGACCACTCGCAAGATCCTTGTCCATTTCACTCTAGACCTGTGTTTATAAAGGGCTTGGAATTGTGTCGCGTGTCAATTGCCCTTATACGTTATGTTGTCTTGCCTGGCTTGGTTCTTTGTTTCGCGGACCACGTCGCAGCTCATCCCTTTCAACTGACCGCGCGCCGTTGCACCGCATATTGTGCTTACACTGTTAACACTTGGCCCTTTGTTTCAACTACCGTGCTCTCATTATACTCAGCTACATAGTCATGCAGCGGCAGATTTCCCATTGTCTCTTTGCCTTTCGCGCCACCACTACGCCAGCCTCGCCGGCGCTTGTTGGTCAACCGACTTCACTTACCGCTTTCATCTCTAAACTCGTGCAATCGATTAAACTGGTTATAGGAAAGCTTCGAGCCCGTTCCGTCAAAGGCGTCCACAAGCTCGAAGCTGATGATGAATGTGCACACGTGCTTCCAGCCCGGCACAGTCTCTGCCGTAAGTAACTTTGTCCTGTCTGACGCCGAGAAGTATAGAACGGCCACGTGCCTTTGTGAAATAGGGGAGTCAGACTGGCAGAGGCTGCGGAAGATTACGTCCGGGAAGTATGACGAACAGATCGTGTGCTGCGCGAGCTGCGCTTCGTAGCTGTGGCACTACGCAGAAGATAGACGCTGACCGTACTATGAACAACGCTATCTCTATTTCTCTACTTCTCTGCGATCACGTGTCAAAAGATATTGAAGTATGGTAAAAAGTTGTTGTTAGACCATATTGTGAGAGCTACAGTACAAAAACCGACGTCTTAATTTGAGCTTCCTTCTATCACATCTCAGCCCAACTGCCAAGATGAAAGTATCCCAACATCTACCCATCTCAGAATACGGGCTCTTTTCTTACCAGAGCATCCATTGCTCTTAATTTCTGCGCCGTGCGGCCGGGAAGCAACGCTTGCAGGCCTCGTGATCGCATTTCTGGCAGACCAGGAACGACGACCCCTTGTTCACGTGAGGGCACTGGCAGCAGAGCCACCCGCGACTCAGGAAGATGAGCTTCCTACAGGCAACCTCGTCTTGACAGCTGGCTATGTACGTTAGTTCGCCGACCTCGAGGCACGGTCTTTTACGCCCATTGACGCAAATGGCGTTGCGGCAGTACTTCCAGTAATCTGTCTCGTCTAGATATTGCCTGTGATCGGGGTCACAATCCATCTCGACAATAATGTGCGTGCACATCTTGTTCTCTGGTATGAGTTTTGTGCGGGAACAGCTGCGATGTACTAAATTGCTGGGAAGGGGGGGGGGCGAAGAGAAGTGTAGACTTGAGGGTCTGAAGAAGAGACGAGCTGTAGAGAATGAGGCGACCGCTCTTATATACTTATACAGGCGTCTATAGACATGTAGTATCTTTGAAGGCCACAGAGTCTTCTGAGCAACAATATGCGTAGATTGTAACCCCCTGATATTGGCTTTGTGGTCGCGATGCGTTACAGTCAATCATGCCTATTGACAAAGTACATCGTTGTGCTTTATAACTGAAAAGTACGTCTTGATAGAGTTCAAATGATACGCACTGACTTTCGCTTTGAGAGTTGCTAGTATAATAAGCGTCTGAACAAAAAAACGCTGGCAAAGATGAACCGAAACACTGTCCTCTTTATAAACAATGGCCTACTGATATCCAATCACGAAGGAACATGAACGAGATCTGTTAAACACCTCAAAAGCTTCTCTCTAACTATTGCGAATACTATTACCTATCTGAAGAAAAACGAAGCAAAGAGAATCCGCCCAAGTCTTCCCTTTCAACTCGTAGCATCCACAACCTCCTTCACCCACAGCTGGGGGCATATCCCGCACGCCTCGTGGCCGCAGCCCGCGCACAGCAGCCACTTGCCCCTGTTCCCCTTCTCGCACTCGTGGCACCGCCATCCGGACCTGGAGAACACCACCGCGCGGCACTGCGGCCTCCCGCAGTGGATGGGATACTCCTTCTCCACCACGTTCGGGCACATCACCCGCTGGCCCTCCTCCACCGGCGCCGCTTTGCAGTAGAACGTCACCAGTCCCTTCATCTCATCCACGATCGGGTGGTCCGGGTCGCATTCGAGCTTGAGCTTGATGGAATAGCACATGGTGTCGAGTCTTGCTGAGTAGGAGGTAAAATGGTTGAAAAGCTGTTTACGCTGCGATTTTGAAGGGGAAGAAAAAAAAAAGGAAACTTGGGCCTGGAAGGGAATTCTTATAGAAGCGAGAGAAGAGAGGGAAGAGAGGGGAGAGGGGAAATGGAACAAAGGCCTTTATAGCTGTGGTTTATGAGCTTGGTGATAATGAATTGGTTCTCTGATCTGGAGTTGTGCCGGCTGTGATGTGACGGAAGCATAGTATCACCAGTGTCTTCCACTTCTAGAAGCAGGTGACACTCTAGAGGTAAGGGTATCGTAGACATCATCATCATTACATTCAAGTTGTACTATAATAGAAGGACCAAAGACGCCCGCATCATTGGTTCAAATTACCATGTCCGATCAAGCGCCGCGCAGGTTGGCATATTCGCTTTGCGGATACTGGAGCATATTATCCGCCTTCTCCGGCGTCCCCATCTTGCGCGCCATCAGGGAGACGAGACTGCCGTTGCCAGGCTTGTCCCCCGATGCATCCCAGAACATGGCGCCACCGAGCCCCTTCTTGACGAGGTACTCCGCCTTCATGCCCGTCGTCTCCGCATTGTCGTACGTGATGTACAGCCGCGTCTTGGGGTCGTAGCTGTACGCGCCGATGACGTTCTTGTCGACCGTCTCCGTGGCACCGTGAGGCGGGAGGTCCTTGTACAGCCACGTGCCGGGCGGCTCACCGACATCGCCCACGCCGTCAAACGCCTTGCCGAGCCCCTTGGTCTTGGCGAAGGCGCGGCCGTAGAGCGGCAGGCCGAGCACGATCTTGGAGGCCGCGACGCCACCGGCAATGTAGTCGTCGATGGCGTTGTCGGTGGAGAAGCGCGTGGTGACGTTGACGCCGTGCTTGTCGTAGTATATGTTGGCTTGGTGGCTGGTCGTGTTGTCCCACGAACCAGCGTAGTCGTAGGCCATGAGGTGCCAGGCATCAAGGTACTTGTCCATGCTGGCGAAATCGAGGAGCTTGTAGACGCTCGGCCCCGCGGAGACGGCAACGGTCATCTGATAGTGGTAGTCCTGGCCGTTGTCCTTGGCGTATTTATCGAGCTCGGCCCGCGTCTCCTTGAGAAGCTCGACAAAGGCCTTCGCCTCGGACGTGTTCTTGGGGAACTCCCAGTCGATGTCGATACCGTCGAAGCCCCAGTTGGCCACGAGATGCACGGCGGAGCGGGCGAAGCGCTGGCGGGCCTCGGCGGTGCGCGTCGCGGGAGTGAACTTGCCGTCCGCCGAGGTGGACCAGCCGCCAATGGAGATTAGGGACTTGAGGTTGCGGTGCTTCTTCTTGAGGTTGTAGATGAGCTCAATGTTGCCCATGGCGTTGCCGCAGCCGAGGTCTTTGCCGTTGGGCTTTTGCACGTCGGCCCAGACGTCGGCCGGCACACTGCCCCTGTTAGCGATGATGATTATGAACTGTGAAAGCCAAACTCACGCTTCTCCATCCCAAGTCAGGTTAGCAAATGCATATACTAGATGGGTTACGTCTTTAGTTGGGAACTCGTCCAGCGTGTAGTTGGTGGGTGAATAACCGCTCCTGTACGCGGTCAGTAACTGCAGACCAACCAGTTCAGGGAAGTCATACCAGTCGGTGAAGTAGGCAACATTTTTGTTTCCCTTCGGCGCGGTTCCCGCGCTGGATGGCGCGGCACAAGCCAGGGAGAGAATTGAAAATAGTATCAACAGTGCTAACATTTTTGATGCGTCAGTAAATCATGACGACTGTTGACACAGGCGACATCCTATGTATTTATCGGCAGACAGGGAGGTTACTCACAAAGACTGAGGGGTTCCCTGAGCTCTCATGAAGACGCCACCACAAAGCTCGTAGTTCGGCGGCCCTGGCTACTGAGTGACATATCGTGACAATGATAGGCGTGCGACAAAGAGCCTATCAGTTTGGACGTATAATCCATTCACTTTCAGCATTGAACAATACTCTTCCTCGACGTGCGAGATGAAATCGATAGTTATCGACTTCTGAAAGACCTTGCGAATATTTTTCGAGGCAAAGAATCCGAGGCCATCACTCTTTGACGCTGGGGGAGGGGGGGCCTTCTATGTGCATCGAGCTTGGGGGGGGGGGCGTGTCTAATGACCTTCTTTACGCTCGCGAGGGTTGTCGAAGAACCTCCATAATATACGTAGGGCATTTAGATAGGGAGGAGTTCTACAACAGCAAGGGCCTTACTGCTGTCATAACGGCTGATGTTGCTTCAGAGAGTGTCTGTTAACGTTCGTCTCGCGGAAGCAAGCACTGTACTGTGCGTGCTGCGTAAATGGATGACTAAGCACGTCTCTGGCCTCCCCCGGAGTCCCTACTCCAAACGCTTTGCTTTCATCACTTTTCTTTCTTTCATACAGCTACCTTCATAGTAATCCGAAACACAAGTTCAATATGGCCGGAAAAGCGGCACTGCTTCGCAAGCCGTCACCGACGGTTACAAAGGGTTGCGCCCCTGAAGAGGCCGAATTCTCTGCAAAAGTGTCGCCTTGATTCTCTTAGGCTTGCTTGACCTTTGACCTCATTTCTTGGTGACTGAAACGTGAGGATTTTCCACACCTTGCCTTTTCGCCTCCTCAAAAGCTCACAGAGTGAAAAAAACAAACAAACAAACATGCAGAACGGTGAAGGGTGTACAAGCGGCTTAACCATGTCAACTGAAACCCCGCGCTGCCATCTCTGACTCTTGGTCTCAGAATACACAACTTACCCCAAGACTGCCAGGTCATGGCACTTTTTTTTTTCGCCTGCACGCTGAAGGCAGGGCATCGAACTGGTCTTGCTGAGTAGCCACCACTCAGACGGATGAATAGCGCCATGGTGCGCAACGCGCCTGCATGAGTTTTTTAGTTACCGCTCATGAGGCCTGCCGCCGCTCGGTCGAGGTTAAAGGCTGCGCTGATGAGCGCGAGGTGGCTGAAAGCCTGCGGCGTGTTGCCGAGCTGCTCGCCACTGCGCGCAATTTCCTCCGAAAACATCGATAGGTGGTTTGAGAAGCTCAGCATGTTCTGGAACAAGCTTAGGGCCAGGCCGCGATACTTGGGCTCGTAGACAATGGCGCGCGTCATGGCCTCTACGAGCCAGAATGTGCACATGCTGAAGGCGCCCTCGCGCCCACCGACACCTACTTCGTCAGCTGGAGTCTTTGTCTCGAGATATAACATACCATCGTCAGACAGCTCCGTGTCGTAGCGATACACTAGGCCGGTGCTGGTGAGACCGCCCTGCTCTGGTGGGAGCAGAATCTTGTCTAGCGTTTTCGTGAATCGCGGATCACACGGCGAGATGAAAAAGACAAGAGGGGCGATGAGAATGGACGAATCGAGCATCGTATTGTTCTCATAGCTCTGCACAAAACATCCCAATTCCGCATTATAGCCTGCAACCATCAGCGACGTTCACCTCATCGTCCTCAACTCACCTTTAGCCATGATCTCCTCATAGAGGCTGTCGCGAGCTTCCAACCATTTCGCACGATTGGGGCACGGAAAGCAGCGCTTATCAGCCAAGCGCAAGCCGCGATCAAAGGCCACCCAGAGCATGATCTTGGAGTAGGTAAAGTGCTGACGTCGATTACGGACCTCCCAGATGGAGTTGTCAGGTTCTGCCCGGTTAGCCTAGCATCAATGATGAGCGTAGGCGGACTTACCATTGACAATGGTCAATACATAATCGAGCAGCTCTCGCACCGCGACCCAAAGATCCCAGGGCACGGGCTTCCCGTACTTGTTGTAGAGGTATATGGCATCCATAAGCTCGCCATAAATGTCAAACTGCTTATGAAAGGCAGCACCGTTGCCGATGCGCACCGGTTGGCTGTCGCGGTAGCCTTGAAGATTCAGGGTTGATTCGGGAATGTCAGTCTCGCCGCGAATAGTAAACATGATGGGGAGCGCGTCATTGGGGGCCCGCTCCTGGAGGCGCTGCATGATGAAGCCCATGTACGCATCTGCTTCGGCCTTGAAGCCAAGGCGAAGAAGGATGTAGATGGTGAAGCTTGAGTCGCGGACCCAGGAGTAGCGGTAGTCCCAATTTCTGCTGCCGCCGATGTGCTCAGGAACCGAAAATGTCGGGGCGGCGACAATGGCGCCAGTGGGTTCTACAATATCAGTCTACTATATATGATGGAGTACAGTGAACTTACCATATGTAAGCATCTTGAGAATCATGAGGCTGCGGGAGACAACCTCCATCCAGCGTCCCTGGTACCGAGACTGCGCGATGAAATCCTGCCAGAACACTTGCGTGTCGTGCTGCTGGGTGTCTAGAATAGCAGTGGTGATGGCCTCGTCCATGTGATTGGGAATATCGTCGCGAATGACAAAGGAGACAGCCTCGCCGGCATGAATCTCTACGCGGGCCACCAGGCCCTCAAGCACGTCATTCCGTCGCTGCTTCTGAAAACTCAGCTGAACCGGCTTACCTGCAGGACCCCCATTGGTGACGACGTCGAGCTGCAGCTTGACGCCATCGCCGTGGAATGTGGCTACCTTGCTTCCGCCCTGACGTAGTAACGTCGTGACGTGATGCTGCTGACCATACGAAAACGCGGGAAATATCTCGACATCTACACAACTCAGCTTCTGGCTCTGCCCCTTTTCGCCCTACTATAAGAGAACTCACCAATCGTCAGCGATCCCCGCACGCACTCTACACGCCGCACCAGCCACTTCTTGAGTTCCGCCTGCACGCTGGTCGATTCGCGAAACGCGCCCTGGTCGCCGCCGCCGCCGCCGCCGCGCGACACCACCCTGGTGCTGCGCGGCCGGGGAAAGAAGTCGACGAGATCCGCGACGCCGTCCTCGTGGATTAGCGGGTCTGCAGCACGCACGACGCGGGCAGGTACTGTTGCTTGGTGGTGCATCCGAGCTCCGGCGGGGGCGCGATGCTGAAGTGGCCGCCTTTGTTCTGGTCCAGGAGCCGGCAAAAGATGGACGGCGAGTCAAAGTCGGGCCTGGCGATTACTTGTGTAAGCTTGACTCGGACTGGGTGCTACAATCCAATCCACATCAAATACATGTGAGTGGTTGACTTGCCAGCACATAAAGTCTACGCTGCCGTCGATGCCCACCAGGGCGCAGGTGTGCATGTTTCCAATCATGCCATAGTCTTCGATGGGAAGGTACCCGCCGCTGTGCTCGCGACGAGAGCGTCCCGCGTAAGAAATGTGAGTCTCCATTGTCCTCCGTGTCAGTCCTGATGATGAGAATGTCTGGGGGGGAAACTCGACGTTTACTCTCTATGATGTATGGTTGTCTTGGTTTACGCTAGTGCTCGACGCACATGACTTGTGCGGCTTGGGCTTGACTTATATATGCACGGCTGAATTTGTCTCGTAAATTTTTTTTTTAACTTTCTGATTCTACGAGCCAAAGACTAGTACATATACCGGAATGTGACGGCACGATCGCCCAGCTCTGCCAGCTCCTCGGGCGTATACTGCTGATCCGCTCCCTCGCGCAGCTGCCTGTCGCGCTTGTGGTTGATGCGGCGATATGTGATCAGCAGGATGCTGGCGGCTACGATGCCGATGCATATGAAGACGAGCTCCAATGCGTGCCCGAGAACGAAACGCGGCTTGTCTTTTTTCCTGTAGAAATTGGACGCCATCGCCTGAGATGTTGTCAGTACGGTGGATGGCGGCGGCTACTATCATGGGCAAATGTTCACTTACACCGCCGAGGTTGCCGAAGCCCATCTGGATGGCCATGCCCACGCTTCGCTTGTAGCTCCCCGCCAGGTTATTGGAGTGCCAGGTCACGATGCCGGGGAATGCGGGATACAGGGCGCAGGCGACGATGAAGACGCCGGCGTAGATGACTTTGGGGTTCGGAGAGGCGATGCACCTGACTAGTTAGTAAGATCACACTTCTAAAGGCGGCTTCACTTACATGGCGAACCCGGCAGCCATGACGCAGAGCATGGTGATGATAAAGGGGCTTCTCTTGCCGATCTTGTCTGACAGGAACGCGCTGAACACGGCCAAGATGGAGGCAGTCACGTAAATCGGAATCGTCAGCAGTTGCGAGGTGCTGCTTGAGTAGTTGAGGTCTTTGATGATGGTTGGGAGGAACAAGCTGGTGCCGTACAGCGGACAAGAAAGCTAGACATCAAAAAAGATATAAGCTTGTGATATGCCACCAGCACGACAAGAAAAGTACTGACCGCCCAGTAAAGAACCACATTGACCCAGACCTGCCAGTCGGTAAAGGCCTGGCGAATGTGCTTCATCTTGTCCTTGGGCTCTGCCTGCGCGGACGGCAGAGGTACACGCACCCCGTCCTCGCGGGTGATGACCTGGCCCTGCACCGCCAGCCTGTAGATGACAAAGGCGCGCTCCTCGTCGGTCAGGAAGCCGGCCGTCTCGGGGTAGTCGTATAGCATGAAGTAGGCGAGGCACGCCACGATGCACGTGGCGATGCCCTCGAGGATGAAGATCCAGCGCCAGCCCGCGAGCCCCGCCACGCCGCTCATCTTGGAGATGGCGTAGGCCAGGAGGCCGCTGAACGCGCCGGCGACAGACGCCGCGGAGAAGAACATGGCCTGCCGCAGCTGGATCTCCTCGCGGCAGTACCAGAGGGTGAGGTAGTACTGTGAGCGGCTGTCAGCGTTTTTTTCTTTCTTTCGACATTACGGGCGGTGAGAGAGAGAGAGAGAGAGAGAGGAAGCATTGGGAAAGCTTACGGTGACGCCGGGAAAGAGACCGGCCTCGGCGAGACCGAGGAAGAGGCGGGTGGCGAGCAGGCCCTGGTAGTTGTTGACGATACCCATGAGGGTCATGACGATGCCCCAGGCCAGCATGATGCTGGGGAGCCAGATGCTGGGGGTGAGCAGCTTGAGCATCATGTTGCTGGGGACTTCGAAGAGGGCGTAGGTGAAGAAGAAGACGGTCAGGCACCAGTTGTACTGGTCGTCGGTGAGCCTGAGGTCGGTGGAGAGACCTTCGATATTGGCGTTGCCAATGTTGCCGCCTGTGTACTTGTCAGAGCGGGAAGCTGAGAAGGCAGGTATGGAGAGACTTGCGGTCGAGAAAGGCGAGCAAGTACAAGAGAGCGACGACAGGAATCAGCCGCATGTCCATCTGTCGAAGTTAGGGAATGTCCGTAGTAAGATGATGAAAAAGAATAACCTTGCGCAGAATCTTCTTTTCATCCATGTGAGAGAATTCTGGGGGAAGACCGTTGGGCATCTTGACAATGACATTGTCGGGGCCGTCCTGGACGCGTTCGACATGAGCATCATTTCTATTTGACTTTTGTGAGGTCATTTTATATCAATCAATTTGTACTTATGATAACAATAGGTAACAAGAAGCGCATTTACGTGTTTTTATCCAGGGAGAGATCCGGCCCAGTACTTGTATTTATCTCTCCTCGTCTCCGGGGTGCGGGGGGTTTACTCGAGCTTTCCTGGAGTGCTCGAGTCTTGGGTAAATGACAAAATGTAATTAGTCAAGTCAGCTCGGGTGTTTCAATGACTGATGATAAAAAGAAAGAGCAAAAAAAAAAGAAGAGTCGGCTAACAAGGATGGGACGATGGTTCGTGGCTGATACACTGGAGAAAAGCAAGCAATCCGTGCAGTCGCCGCATCATGACTGGCTGCAGACGAGGGAGGAGAAGGGGAAACGGGGCTTTAGATCGGGCTTGGAACATGGCACCACGCGACACTGATTGTTGATAGGGCGTATATATTGATATCTTATGAATCGGCAGCGGATGGTTGGCTGGATGAATCCGGACTGAGACAAGGAGGGTGGTTACATGGCAGCCAATATTGGCAGATGTAGATGCGGGTGTATAGTACGATGCAGCCCAATCGAGTGGCCAGTAGATGCAAGATGTGATCATAACTGTCTCATCGTGTGGTTTATGGTATGAGAATGCTGAGTCGATTGTCATTTTTTCCCCCTCCGCAACAGTGATGCGTGGTAGTGACGGGCGGCAGCCAACAGACGGTTCGGCGTGTCAATGTCGTCGGCGCTCGCATACAAACGGTAGGAGCAAAAGAAACCGCCGGCCGAACGTTTGACGGGTCTGTATAATAGTCCCTGTTTATTTTGCAAGCTCACAATTCTCCGGCTTCGACGGCTCGCTTCAACTGTTAGTGGCAAGGCGCTAGTGAGCGGGCGCTGTCGAGATGAAAAGTCTCCACTGACAAGCTGTTTAGCGCTGTGGGACCCCCCGTGCCCCCCCCCTGGAGAAAACGCGGGGGAGTCGGGGACCAGGGCCGGGGATGTGCCTCTTCCTTAGCAGGTAACTAATGATTTGTCCTTTGCGTGGGTATTGCAGAAAACTGTGCCTGTTGCAGGTGATGAGCCGAAAATGAAAAACTATCTCAATTGAAAATCTGCAGAGAAGGAACCTCAAGTAGTGTATCGTCTCGGCCGTCGTGTGTTGGCCCTGGCTTGGTGCCACCTGGGTGTTGGTTCGTGATCGTCCCCCTCCACAGGGCTGCAGCTACAGCTGGCGATTTCCTTTTACATAATGGGTATCTTTCTTGCTGGCGACAAAGCCACATTTCTTTCTCAAGGTGGATAGCTAGACGGAGCTGAACGAAGGACAAACAGTCCTCGTCAATAATTATCCGACGTTGCATGGAATAAACGCCAAGAGCTCATTGTCCGTGCCCTCCGCGGCGTACACCTTTTTGGCCGTTTGACCTGCGTTGCACAAAGGGATGGACTAGGCTGGTATATCGTGCACTGCTTGACAATTGGAGGAAACTCGGGAGGGCCAGATATCAGCAAGAATGCTTTCCAAGTATTAATATCTAGGTTGGAGTAAAATTCAACTTTGAGTAAAAAAAAGAAAAAAAAAAGGAAGCAGCGAATAAACCTCCCCTAAGCCTTCTCGTCTATGCCAGCCGCGACTTTGCCGCGGGGAGGCGGTCGGTCAGGCTCGCGGCACTAGACACGCGAATCTCTTACGTACAGACAGGACAAAGGGGTCTACCGGCTGCGTGCGACCTTTGTGCAACGGTGAAGATGACGTCGTATAGAGCACTGCGTCATCTTCCGTACCCAGGTCGTGGTTTCGACTCTGCTGTTGCAATGCCACAAGGGACACCTACTGTTCGCCTTCAAATCTCCGACGGCCCGTCCTCGTCGCTATGGATAAGCATCAATTCTCGGGTGAGATGTATGCGCAGCATAGATACCCTACAAATCTGCATTCCCACTACGTACTGTACGCATGCATACCGAAACGTTGCTAGACATAGCTGACCATGGTGACAACTTTATTTTTTAGGTTTCGTTTCTGGGAAAATGCCGAATTCAAATAGCCCACGGGTTCGGCCGACATGCCGTAGATCAACCGCGTCCTGCCATCTAGCGCCTCCGTGCCTGGAGTCATCTCTCTGTCCCCTCTCTCCAGCCTGCCCTGCGTTGCCAATTGCACGTCGAGCTGTCTGCCTGCGATACGACGCAGTCAAGACTCAGCTCGCATGCCACTAAATCGATCAATCCAGCTTCGACGCCTCTCTGCCTTACCGGCCCATCCGCAGCTCGACCCCTGGAGCTTGGTCAGCGGCTCAGCGATCGAATGCAGATCCACATTTCGAAACTTCACCCTCCCTTGACCTCGAACTCGACCACAATCCCAACGCAGCCAAATTCCACGACTTTCATTACATATCAGAGAGGCATGCTCTGAAAATTTAAAAAAAAAAGAAGGTGCTTCTCTCCCCCACCTTTCCTCGGTCACAGCATGCCTTCAACTCTGTCGCCGAACCCACCCGGCTCCTCCGCGAGCCCGGCCCCTGGCCCGACCTCCTCTGCCTTTCCTCTTCTCCCCGGCGGTGGCGTTTCCGATCCGGGCAACTTCGAGATGGCCCCCATCGCCGGCCACCGCAGACGGAAGAGCAGCCTGATGAGCCCGTCCGTTGGCGGCGGCCCAGGCAACACCGCGGCGGACCGCATGTCGCCGTCCCGCCACGCCCGGCAGTCGTCCAGCAGCTTCTCGCCACCGACCGAGGAAGAGGACGAGGGGCGCGGCGGCGGCGGCGGCGGCGGTCGGCGGAAAGGGGACGAGGAGCTGGAATGTAGCGGCAGGGAGAGCTTTAGCGACGCGGACCTGCGTGACGACGAGGAGGTCGGCCTCACGGCGGCGGACCGCGCACGCAGGCAAAAGCAGAAGCGCAGGCTCACGCGGCTGGACCAGCGCATCGCCCGCGAGAAGGAGGCGGCGCGCGTGCCGGAGCCGGATAGCGTCTCGCGGCGGCTCATGATCAATGCTGGGTTGATTCTTCTCTGGTACATTTTCTCATTATCTATTTCTCTGGTATGTCTCGTGGCTCTCTACTATTCCCTACTTCGCTCTTGACTAATTCTGCAAAAAGTACAATAAATGGATGTTCGACAAGGACCGACTCAACTTTGCCTTTCCGCTCTTCACCACGGCCATGCACATGCTCGTGCAATTCTCCCTCGCGTCGCTCGTTTTATACTTCTTCCCATCCCTTCGACCGCATCGCGGACACACGTCCGACCTCGGCCGCTCGCGCCACGTCACCGAACCAAATACAAAAATGTCAAAGCTGTATTACCTCACCCGTATCGCCCCCTGTGGCGCCGCCACCAGTCTCGACATTGGGCTCGGCAACATGTCGCTCAAGTCCATTACGCTCACTTTCTACAGTAAGGCCCCCCCCTCCTATCAATATCAATCCAGTCACACACTCTCTAACGTCATGGCTGCAGCCATGTGTAAATCCTCCTCTCTCGCTTTCGTTCTTCTCTTTGCCTTCGTCTTCCGCCTCGAGTCCCCCACCTGGCGTCTCGTCGCCATCATCGCCACCATGACCGTTGGCGTCGTCCTCATGGTCTCTGGCGAGGTCGAGTTCAAGCTGTCTGGCTTCCTGCTCGTCATCTCCGCCGCCTTCTTCTCCGGCTTCCGCTGGGGCCTCACCCAGCTGCTGCTGCTCCGCAACCCCGCCACCTCGAACCCTTTCTCCAGCATCTTCTACCTCTCCCCCGTCATGTTCGTCACGCTCTTCGCCATGGCCGTCCCCGTCGAGGGCTTCGCCCCGTTGTTTGACGGCCTCGGCCGCGTCAGCCACGAGTTCGGCGCCTTCATGACCCCAATCTTCCTCTTGTTTCCCGGCTGCATCGCCTTTCTCATGATAGCCTCAGAGTTTGCGCTTCTGCAGCGGACATCGGTCGTCACCCTCTCCATAGCCGGCATCTTCAAGGAGGTCGTCACCATCACCGCCGCCTCGCTCATCTTCCACGACCGCCTCAGCCTGGTCAACCTCATCGGCCTGCTGACAACCCTCGTCGCCATCGGCGCCTACAACTACGTCAAAATCTCCAAGATGCGCGCCGAGGCTCGCGAGGAGAATCCAAAAGGCACCGAAAGCGAAGGGGCTGCATTAATAGATGATGTACATAACTGAATGTAGAACACAGAACAGGAAATATATATATATAAAGAAAGTCTTATCCTAGTAATCGCAGCCCATTCTTGGTCTTTTGCCCTGGCTTCACCACTCCTGCCGGCTTCGGCCCTAGACTGCTCTTGCCCCGCTTCTTGACGTTGGTCACTTTGATTTCCGTGTTCGCCTTGCGCACCACCACCGGGCGGTTCTGTATGTACTTGTTGTTCATCTCCTTGGCCGCCTGAAAGAAGTCGTCTGCGTCGCTGAAGCTCACGAACCCGTACCCCTTGCTCTTGCTCGTCCGCTTGTCCCGCACCACGCGCGCCTTCTGCACCGACGGCCACCGCGAGAAGGCCTTGAGCAGCGTGTCGTCCGTCGTCTCGCCCCCGAGGTTGCCCACGAAGAGCCGCAGGTGCGACGGGTCCCACTCCAGCAGCGTGTCGTCCGTCCACTTCTTGCCGCCGCCGTGCCGCACCACCGTCTTGTCCGGGTCGCCGCCCCCACCCGCCGTCTCCGCGTCCTGTCCACCTGGTCTCGACGCCGTCACCGGCTCGGCGGCAGCAGCATACTCTCCCCTGGCGGCGGCGGCGGCGGCGGCGTCGGGATCGCGGGGGGCGTAGGCGCTCTGCCACTGCGCAATCTGCGCGGCCATCTCGGCGTCGTAGTCCGAAGAGGCGGCGGTCGCGGCGGCAGCGGCGGTGCCGGGCTGCGGAAAAGGGTTCACGGGACCGGCGGCATGCTGCCCGTAGGATCCGTAGTGCGAGGAGGCGTAGGACTGTGAGGAGTGCGTGGAGGGTGCGTAGTTGGCGGAGTATGTCGGTGCGTATGAGGACGGCGGTGCTTGTCGCATGGGCAGCTGCGGGCCCGCCGCCTGCGGGCCGTGTGGGTGGGAGTAGGACGTCGACTGTCTCTGCACGCTCGAGGGGGTGAATGCGGGCTTGAAGTTGTTGCTCGGCGGCGGCCGCGCGGGTAACGAGCCTGGGCGGTTCATATTTGTGCGTTGTGGTTGTGTATGATGGTGTGCTGAAAAAAAGTCTTGGAGGCAGCGAAAGAGGCTTGAGAGTGATGCTTGCCCGTCACATTTTGGCTGGGCGCTCTTGAGGTGGTGGTGGGTCGCATGACTAAGCACATTTTTTCCTCTTCGTCCACTTTCGCGCCATCCTGGCACGCGAATCTGGTGATGATGCACGTCTGATATCAGTCTCAGGCTTTCGATACGTAGTGAACTTGTCATATTTCCAGACACCGAATTGTGATAGCGCACAGTCTCGAAACCTGAAATCCCACCCCGCGCAGTCTCTCAACGCTCCATGCGCGGCCGACGCAATGGCGCAACGCGACCCGAGTGACAACGTCCCGGCGGAACTGGTGAGCTGCGCTGGCCCGTCGTGAGTGGATGAGCGTGACTGACCTGCAGGCCCCTCACTTGCACCTGATTTCGTCGTACAGATATGCGGCTATGGCGCGCCTGGATGTCCACGAGGTGGCCAAGTGGCTGATGGCCGCTCCGCAGATTGCGCGCGACCAGACGTCCTTCTTCTGGGACTACCTCGACAAGCCCGCCGACGGGACCGTCCTCATGACGTGCCAGCCTCTTCATCGATTGGGGACGAATTTTGGTACAGACGGTTTTGTGTGGCCGCCACCGGAGCAGCTCTACAAGCATGACCTGGGCAATGGCGCGGTATGAAAAAACGCCTCCCGGTTGTGGGCGTGTTGAAAGCAAATCAAGCTGACTTTGCTAGATAATGGAAATATTCTTCTTCAAATCTGGATATATTCACGGCGAGCAGGTCGCCGCACATGCGCGAAGACGATTTCGACTGGTTCCTGCGCCCGGGCACCCGAACCCACCCCCAGTAGACCCGAGCCTCTTCATCATCCACTACGGACCGTCCGAGCCCAACGATCGCATGCCCGTGAGCGCCATCCCGTATGACGAGCGTGTCGCGAGCATCGAGCAGCAGCGCGCGAGCCTCATCAGCCGCGGCCTGCTGCGCCGTAAGGAGTTCGTCCTCTCCGACCGCGCCAAGTGGCCCACGCTGCCCGACGCCGCACCGCAGAGGCAGCCGCGCGGCGTGCCTCCACAGATGGCGTATCCTGGCCCTCCCGCAAAGCGTGCGCGCCACGGCCAAGCTCACCCGCACATACTAGATGACGAGGAAGAGGTGTTCCGTGGCGACTCTCTGGACAACCTCACCCCGCGCGAGGTCTCGACGAGTCGATACCGAAACAACCACGAGTGGATGGAGGAGATCCTGTCGTCGCCCTACCGCATGGGCCAGATCACACCAGGCGATCTCGGGCTCGGGCTCAAGGGAGAGCTGGCATCCCTCACGGCGGGCATATTCGCCGCTCACGGGGGTGATTCTTACAAGCCGCCGTCGCAGCCGTACGTGGCCAAGCTCGAGCCTGGACAGGCAGACGAGTTCCGAACGCGTGTCAAAGACTACATTGCCTCGACCGAGGCGGAGATTGCCAGGATGAAGGAGCAGCAAGCACAAAAACTCGCTGCGCTAAAGGGCGATTCGCTGATCCGCATCAAAGAGCGGGAGCTGGCCGGCGACGCCGACATTGACGAAGTCGTCCGCCAGGTCGAGGCCTCCGTTGGCAAGATTGAATCGAAGAAGAGTGTCCGGCGCGTGCAAGACGGCGGCTACCAGCCACGTCCAGGCACGCCGGCCGAGCGCGCAGACACGGACATGGGCGACGCGGGCGGACTGCTTGACCAGATGCAGGATGCGACGCCAGCTGCGGACCAGCCCCCATTGGATCCAGAGGCCGCGGATGCGGACTGGGTGGTTGTGCCAAAGGACGCCAAGGACAAGCCGCCGGCCAAGACGTCAGCAGAGGCCACGCCCGGGTCCAACTTCGAGCTCGGCTCCCTCGGAGACATGGACACGGCGGGCGAGGCACTCGCTTTCGAGGCCCCGGAGACGGGTGGGGCTGCTGGGCTCTCCACCGACCTGGACATGGACATGGAGGACTCTGCTTTTGGCGATGCTTTTCATGGGGTTGGCGGGACGCCGGCGCAGGACTAGCTACTGTAATTATGGCTCGGAGTTTGTCTGATTTTTGTTTTACTCTGAAAAAGAATTGTTCTATCGCAGATGTGTTCTGAACGGGTGAATGCGACTGTTGTGTAGAGCAACGAGGATGGGTCAAGTCAAGACCGACGCAAGATGTGGAAGAGAGACTACGTCACTGGTAGCCGCTCAGCGTTATCGTGGGTTGAATATTGTCATCATATTGTTACAATGGCTTCTTCTCTCATGGGCTGTGTGTCTCGGCATGACGTGCCTTTGCATCTGGGGCCGGATCGCGACTGCGGGCCGATGAGCGAAGACGCCCACCTGGACGGCTACAGTACAGTACGTGATGGAAATCACGCAGCTGGCGCGCCATCATGGAGTCGCATCAGCCACTGGCACCCAAGCGACGATAGCATCGTTCATCGCTCTGAGAAGGTATACTAACTAGTACGACTATGCTTTGAAATCATGTATTTGAGAAGAAAAAAAACACCAACCGCCACATCGACTGTGAATGTCGTCTGTCTCCGCGTAAAACTAATCAAGGTCAGCATTAAAGAAAACGGCATGGCTGGTTGAAGCATTCTTTAAACCACCACCACCAACAACTAGAAAAACTTGGCTGTGGAGCCTTCTTCACCACATGACCGATTCCCACTACCACAGGCTCGTATTTTTAGACTTTACCATCCCTCGAAAACATGCACATGTTCTGGGGGCGGCGCCGCCCCATCGAAGAAAAAAAGTGTCACGCAGGACAGCATGGACAATTGCCATTCCGGGTGATGCCATTTCTGCGATCGGCTCTTGACGAGTCGAATCGGAAATATCGAGTAGTGTCCGCCATGCCCAGATGATGCTCGCCCCTCTAGCCGGGAGCCCGTGTTCCTTGCAGGAAGGGGTGAATGACATGAACTGGAGAACGAGATGGCTGCTCGCCGATCAGCTGGGCAAGTACCGAGATGTCCATATTTTTTTTCTTTCTTTCTCTCTTGGTGGCGAGATGCGAAAGGAGAAGGACGCGTAAAAACTTGCGTGCGCAAAAGCCACATTTGGGGGGGGGGGGGGGGGGG